>PVHP010055296.1:0-10188 GCA_004024765.1 Zapus hudsonius | reverse complement strand
TATGATTTATACAAATGTGTGCTAAACATGATTAGTGATGCAAATATTTGTGAACCTTAGTGAATGGGGGTCACAGTTTCAGCAACACCTAACACAGATGCAACACCACATATACTTGAGAGGGTCTGGCATTAATGTACTTCTACCACAAGTCAAACATAATTTCTACAGCATTAAAATCGCCTGTGTACATGTCAGCATATGGGACCTTGGCAAATTCTGCCACCCGTCATGTAGAAGAGGTGATGATACTTTCTCACTGAACTGTGAGAATACCAAGGAAAGTGATAGAGGTGCTCACACCTGCTAGGTAATCGCTATTTGGTAAATGGTATTAAGAAACTTAAGTTTGTGTTTCTTTTTGCTCCACATCAGTCCAGAGAGACAAAATCCCCCCCCCCCAAAATAGCAACATATGCATTAGGTATTGACTGGAAAAATCAGTGCAGGAGAATAGTGACTAGAGGTTAAGCTGGATCAGGTTGCTGACTGGCAGTGAATTATGAAGAAATGGAAGTATTTGTAGAGCCCTGTCCTCAAAAAGCCAGAGAAATACTGCCTAAATCATAGGAATGTTGAATATTGTGACAGTGGCCATGAGATGAAAATATGCCATTTCTACCTGAATCACATCATTTCCCCCATTAATCCATAACAACCTCCATTTCTGGTCTGGTAAACTGTTCTTTCTACATCATAGTGGTCATAAAATCAGGAGCTTATATAGTACAAACTCTTAATAGAATGAAGAAGTTCTCAATCCAGACATCCCTGAGATTGTCTTTTTCCTAAAACCTTGCATTCTGAGGGTAACCCATGACCTTTCTTTAATTTCTTTTGTGGTAAAGAAATTAGTATTTACTATTAGCAAGGACCTGCGATCACCTCTTTCAAGGCAACAGAAGCTGACCAATACACATTGTTTGGAGTAAAGCAATGGACTGCGAGAGCTAAAACACACAGTGAGTAGATATAGCTCATGAAGGGCAGTTATGTTGAAGAATATCAGAAAGTGTGGTTAAGAATATTGACAAGAATATTCCTTGTCACTGTCACATGGCAACAGATCTTGAGGATTACTTCATATATCTTAAATGAAAATGATTTTTCCTGTGCATGGTTACATATCACGCCATCTGGTGTATATACTGGTCTGTTCTACCAGACTTCTATGGTGAGATATTTAGGTTTTTCTAACTGTTTTGCTATCATTATGCATTCAATCATAGAAACATGTACATGTTTTAATTCTTGTATAGACATATTTCGAGTAATTTTTAGATTGTTGGATCATAGAATGCATGCATATGGAGGCTTTCTATGTATTTTAAAAAAATCTTCATAAGAATTAAAGCCTTAGAAAGTCCAAGTAACAATGTAGGAGGTGCCTGTTTTTCCATACATTAGCATCATAGTGTGTTGTTAGGTCATAATGATGGATATATTGATGAATAAGAAGTATAAAACATGTTAATTAATACAAGTGATTATGTAATGTTTTTGTATATACATACATATATATATATATATATATATATATATATATATATATATATATATATATATATATATATATATGTACCTCCCATTACTCTCCACACCCCAAAATCTCACTATACCCCTTTTCTTCTCAGAAGTGAATGAATCCCCCCACCTCAGGAACTATTCACTGTCATTAACTCAATAGTGTGGGGTGTGCGACCTCCAGAGTTCCTCCCCTAGCCAAACAGAATGTTGACTGGCCCTATCTTATGCAAATCTTGTACAGGTAACCATAGCTGCTGTGAGTGACCTAGTATGATGTCCTTATCATGTCTGAACACAAGAGTTTTATAGTACTCCTTCCCAACGTTCAGATCTTACATTCTTTCTGTCCCATCTTCTGCCATGTCCCATTGGCATAAGAGGGGGATAACATGGGCTGTACCCTGTAAAGACAAGAGCTCACCAATCACATATTTTCAGCGCTTAACAAGCTATGATTCTCTGCATTAATTGCCTCCCATCGCCCAGTAACAACAACAAATGAAAAGCTCTCTGCTTTTCTGACTGCTGCTGGGAGCAGAACTGATCACAGCACATATAAAGATAAATATTTAGAAGGCAGTTTGACAAAACATCCATTTAGATATATAGCAAGAGTAGGTTCTTCATTTTTTTTAAAAAATAATTTTTTTCAAGCTAAGTACAAGATGCCTTGGCATTTAACTAAAATGATGTGAGAATTAGGTGTTGTGCACTGTAGCTCTGATGAGGGATAATTTTGTTTGAAGTGTTTTTTTTTCTTGGTATCTTTCTTTCTTTCTTTCTTTTTTTTAGAAGATTCAGCACAGAGTTATATGTCCATAGGGAAGAAGTAATTTCTTACATGGAAATGAATCAAATCTTTCAAATGTGACTCCTCAGGTTTATAAAAAAACACTGATAATTTTTTATGTGTATTTGTCCACATGCTTGCAGGATCCAATATCAGATGACTTGATAATATGACTTAAACTAAAATGACCACAGTAGAAAAAACGTATTAATAAAACATACTTTTATTGGGGGAACATGTCCTTGGAGCTTGCCAAATATATTTTATTAGCTATATATTTCATTAAGATAAATTAAGCTGATTTCATTAAGATAAATATCTTCTGGTCAATGCTTTTTGGGCATTTTTAATCCCTCCCAAATTTGACAGGCAAAAACTAAAGGAAAGTATCCAACTCCTGTTTTATAAAGATCCTTACATATGCCCTGGATGTATTCAAGGTGTCTGCCACTCGGCCAGTGTGTGTGTGTGTGTGTGTGTGTGTGTGTGTGTGTGTGTGTGTGTGTGTATGTGTGTGTGTAGAAATAGGTAAACAAATGGATAGATAGATAGTAGATAGAAATATATATATATATGTATGGATATATAGATGATAGATGGATAGATAGATGATAGATAGATGATAGATAGATAGATGATAGATGGATAGATATATGATAGATAGATAGATAGATGAATAGATAATATAGATTGATATAGATAGACTGATGCTAGATAGATAATAGCTATAGATAGATAATAAATAGATAGATGATAGATGGATAGATATAGAGATAGAGATAGATAGGTAGGTAGGTAGATAGGTAGATAGATAGATAGATGATAGCTATAGATAGATAATGGATAAATAGATAGTGATAGTTAGATAGGTGATAGAGATGGATAAATATATGATGTACCACATAAAGACAAGAACTCATCAATCACATATTTTGTCATATGAATGAAGAGAGAGAAACAAATTGGAACAGGTAACATATTCAAAAAATTGAGGTGTGTGGTCTAAGCATTATCCTTTATAATCTTAAGTAAATCAGTTAATATGTCTGCACCTCGCTTTTGCCACCTTGTAAACTGTGAGCAAGGTGATATCCTCTATAGTTTAAAATAGATTCTTGATTCTAAATACACTGTCTCTAATGGAACTTATGACATTCTCAGAGTTTCACTAACATCAGCTAATTGTTGAGTTTTCCAAATCTTTCTTAATTATTTTTCTTAAAACCAGTTACAGAGTGTATATTGATATGTACCACAGAGCTTTACTTCTAAAGGCAAGAAGCTCCTGTTTACTTAAAATTACAAGCTGTAAGGAAGAAACAACTCTATTTATTGATATATCTACATTTGCTATTGAACTTATCTCTAGAGAAACTGGTCACCTCAATAGGCTTCTCTCTGAAGAAGACCATCAAAATGTGAAGGGGTTGGTTTGATTGCTTATATCTTTTTATTCAAGGCAGTGTCATCTTAATATAGATTTATATAAAATCATATTTTATATACAAAAAGTGATATAAAGAACATATGATAACATGAAATATAGAGCAGAAAAATCAAATATATAAGCCTATGAATATAATTGTAAATACAAATTCTAAACATTCAAATTAAAATAGAAAGGACCTACTTAAAGTGCAGGAGTAATTACCAGAAATTTTCTTATATGAGAAAGTAAGGACCTACTTAAAGTAGATAAAGTGAATACAAGAAATCTTTTATGAGAACAGCTTTGGTTCAGAACTTGAATTCAGTCAATCTGAAGCCCTAAGTTCCAACTCCCTGTGTTTTAGATCTTGGCAAAGAGATGCATCAAAGTCAAGAACGCCCATCTCAATTGTATCTACTAGTTATTATGCACAAAAGAATATGCAAAGTCCTTTGTTATAGATTACTCTGAGGTCCACATAGGCCCTTTCAGTGTTCTGGTTGTGGGGTGGATGGCCATCAGTCATCATTCTGACTAGCTCCTAGGAGTGAGAAACTCAGGATTCAGAACCATGGACAGCGACAGAAGGATAATGGTGATTGTGACAGCCACCATTTTTTTTTTTTTTTTTAAGGAAACGGGCTATTACATGTGATTGAAAATCTGCTTAAGTAGAAAGGCAATCCTTGCTAAGCTTCTACACTTAACAGGTGTTTACGTGTCTTGAGATAGTCAACAGTTTCTATATTGAATATGACATTCACCACTTTTTGCTCTTACAATTGGGTCTTTACTAAGAACCTTCATTCTTATACTACTCCATGCTGTTGGTCTGACCTCCTGAAAATAAACTTGCTAGGTACCAACAATATGGTAAGATATGGTGAAATGTCAGCACTCATCCCCTGCATAGAAGTCCATTTCAACAACTCCACACAAGGTCAATATCTTCACAAGAGCTAAGGAAATCAGGTAAGAAATTACAACCAGGGTAGCACAGAAGTCAGAAAAAAACATATATCAGAAGACACAGGGAAGTTTTACCTAATTGAAGTCATCTGTGTTCCAACCCCAACAGAGCAGCATGATGAGAGATTCCCTCTACACAGGAGATAAAAGGGAACACAGGACTTTACCCCAGACACCACTATCAGGCTTGCCTAAGTAAAACCCAGCATTGCCGGAATGCATGTAATAGACTCAGGATCAGTAACTTAGATTGAGCTTTCAAGTTCTCCTCAATGCCCAGTAGTGTTCCACAGCCCCAGGCTCGCCCATTGCATTTGGTCTCTGAGAATGCTTTGACAGTCCAGCACCATTGCCCTCAGGTTGTGATGCAGATCAGCCACAGATTCAGGTTACAAGCCATTCTCCAATCTCAGAAAAAAAAAAAGGGCTGCACTTGTGTGCCTTGGTTTTGGTCCAGGTTCTATAGCCTAAATCTCCTATAGCTGCAGAAAGATCCAGTCCACTCGTAGACTCTGACACACAGCAAGGGTGGAGTAACATATATACAATGATGCATAGTTTTCAACGGGCTTAGAATATCGTATTACAACTCAAAGGTGTTTTATGTAAAACTCATGCTAGCCATGGGATAAAGACCTACAATTATATGAAAGAAAATGTAAGGAATTAATGTATACAATGAGGGAAACATAATCTGATCACAAAGGAAAACAAAAACAAAGCAACAGAAGATACAAACAACACAATCAGAAAACAATTAAAATTAGACTATTAAATCCTCAGCTGGGTGTGGTGGTACACACCTGTCATCCTAGCACTCAGAAGGCAGAGGTGGAGGATTGCCTAGAGTTTGAGGCCACCATGAGACTACAGTGTGGTCAGCCTGAGCTAGAGTAAGACCTTAACTCAAACAAACAAACAAGCAAACAAACAAATAAATAAAAAATAAATGATTAACTTTAATTGGGTTAAGTTCTCTGATCAAAAGACATACACATAAAAACTTGGACTGAAGAGATGGCTCAGAGAATAGAGATGTTTGCTTGCAAAGCCTTATGGCCCGAGTTTCATTCCCCACTACCCAAGTAAAGACACATTCACATAATGGTGTGTACATTTGGAATTCATTCAGTGACTTCTTTCCCTCTCCTTAAAAATAAATATTTACAAAAAATCCAAGCAACTATATATTTCCACTAAGAAATTCTCTTCCATATGTATCCCAAACTGACAGTAAAGATAAGAAATATTTATTCCATGAAAATGGATACCAAACAGCACAAAAGTAGCTATGTTTACTTCAGATGAAATAAACTTTAGGGGAAAATACTATAAAGGGAGAAAACAAAAATTGCATAATGTTGAAAGGTTCTATTAATCACCAAGACATTAATATATATAGCCTTATCATCAGAGTATTTAATGATAATAACAAGAGACTTCAAAACCTCATTTTCAGCAATAGGTTTATTATCCAGAGAGAAAATCAATAAAGAAAAATTATGGATACTATATACTTTAGGCCAAATGAACCTAATAAACACACAAAAAACCCATTCCGTTAACAATGACAGAACACATAAACTGTTCAAGGATTCACAGAACATCTTTCAGGAGATATCATGTGTGAGGCAATAAAAGAGGTTCTAACAAATTTAAGACTATTGAAGTCATATAGATAGCTTTTATGACTATGAAAATGTAAATCTAGAAATCAACAGCAGGAAGAGTTTTGGGAAATTAATAAATACATAAGATGAAACATGATCACAAACAACCAAAAGTCATAGAAAAAATGAAAGAAAAACTGTAATATTCAGAAATTAGGGAAACGAACATGAGACATGAGAAAACTTATAAAGCCTTTACCATAGTCAGCCCTGTGATATATTGCTATTTAGTCTCTAAAATTGTTAATTAAAATATATTTTTATAATTAACCAGGTGCAAGGATTTCATTATAGTAACAGAAGTCAGAATAATACATTCCCCAAATTGATCTTACAGATTCCAATGGGATCTGTATCAAAAAAATGACAAAGATACTTTTCAAAGAAACAGACAGTAGCTGCCTATAATTTATATGTGACCACAAGAATGGGGCATAGCCAAAAGAATTCTAAGCATTGTACTTCAATAGCTATATTTGTACATCTTTCCTTCCATTAAAATTAGTAGTGTACTGGCATGCTTTATATAGATTCCATACCTATCATTTCTGATACAAGGAAACTCCACCCATTTATATTTCAGCACTCATTTATATTTACAAATTTTTTAAAATATTTATTTATTTGCAAGGAGAGAGAGAGAGAGAGAGAGAGAGAGAGAGAGAGAGAGAGAGAGAGAGAGAGAGAGAGAGAGAGAGCACGCCAGGGCCACCACCCTGTGGGTTTGGCCTACATGGGTAGTGGGGAATCGAATCGGGGGCCCTAGGCACTGGAGGCAAGTGCCCTAACTGCTAAGCAATCTCTCCAGCCCTCATTCATGTTTATATTCCTCAAGACCTGGAACCATACTTTACTCATAACAACCTCAGCCACTTAGTCACTCACTCCATCATCCTGCCTTGTCATTATCCTGTTAACAGGGACATCATCATCTCCTCAAAAGAGGTGGGATATTGGTAAAGAAGAAATGCCTTTTAACAGCATTAGTGTTTCTAGTTTTTTCTCATTTTATTTGTAATGCCTTTTTAGTTGAGGCATCCCAAAGTATAGGTGAAGAAACTTGAATTCTAACTCTGTAGTGTGTGTGTGTGTGTGTGTGTGTGTGTGTGTGTGTGTGTGTGTGTGTGTATGTGTGTGTGCATGTATTGAAATCCAGGGAAGGAATTACCCATAGTAGGTGCTCTGCTACTGAGCTACATTCCTTATGAAATTGATATCTTTGGCTCAATTTTCTCACCCTTACAAATGACATTCGTGTCCATTTAGCCTTTTTGTTCTTATATACATATGTATGTATTTGGTGTGTGTGTATTCACATGCATGTAGGCACATGTGTGTGGATGCACACATATTCACATTCATGTGACAGCCAGAGTTTGATGTACCATGTCTTCCTTGATTGCTTTTCACTTTATTTACTGAACCCAAATCTCTCTAATTCACCTAGTCTAGCTAAAAAGCTTGCCCAGGGAATCCCCTGGCCCTTTTATGTACTAGAATTGCAGGTGGGACCATCTGACACTTATCCACATAAGGTTGGGGATCTTTTGCAGTTAGCTTTCTCATTGTTGCACAAAGAACCCAACTGTAGAAGCTTGTAGGGGAAAGGGTTTATTTTGGCTTACAGATTGGAGGGGAAACTCCAATGATGGCAGGGAAAACGATTGCATGAGCAGAGGGTGGACATCACCTCAGGCACAGCACTGTGAACAGCCGCAGGAAGGTGTGACAAACACTGGCAAGGGGAAGCTGGCTTATAACACCCATAAACTACTCCCAACAACACAGCTCCAACAAGGTTCCAATTGCAAAATTGCCATCAGCTAGGGATCAAGCATTCACAACACATAGGTTTGTGAGGGACACCTGGATCAAACCACTATAATCCGTCCCTGTCCCCCATAAACTAATAATCATACATGATGTAAAATGTAATTCATTCAGCACAGCTCCAAAAATCTTCACAGTTTTTATTCAATCCTGATGATACTCAAAACATTCCCATAATCCAAGGTCTTTCAACTGAACCATCATACAAATATATATAGAGAGAGACACAGAACATTCACACTTCAAAGGATGGTATTGGGCACAATTGAACCAGTTCAAGATTTAAAACAAACAAGGCAAACATCAAACTAGCTCCAAGTCCAATCATTTTGGACTTGTTTTCTGGAGTTTTGATTCTACCCCTAAAGCTCGGTTACTCAAAGTCTAGAAAACTTCATCTGGTGCTGGTAGCTGTCACTGGCAGCCATCCCATAGTCCTGGCATTTCCATGGGTCTCCACTGCAATCCACAGTTCATCCTCCTGGCTCCACTGGGTTCTCACAGAGGCAATCCAACATCCTGCTTCAGACTGCTCACAGCTTTTTCAAAAAAAAAAAAAAAAAACAGAACTGTGTTACACATCCAATGACCCTCTCTTCCTGCATTTGTTATACTCCAAGGTACCAGGTAGGCTACCAACTGGTTAATCCAGGGTGGAACAAATCCAACTTTGAAGAGCAGGAAAACTTCAACATTCAGACCCCCTACTTCAAAAGAGTCCCCATTTTTCTTGCCATTCTTCTGTCCCAATGCAGATCACCTGGCTCAATTTCAATGGTTGTAGTTTCTCAAACCATTACAGCTAAACAGGTAGCAGGTTGGCAAAAGATTTCATTTCTTTCTGTTCCATCTCCATCTCCTCACTCTCTGTTTCTACACAAAGCAACACTGAACAAGTTCTCATGGCACAGTCAGGACAAATGCAGCAAACCTCTCACATAAACTGCTTCTGGCACAGTCCCAACAAAATTCTTTGTTACTCTCATCAGCCAAACCTCACAGTCCATAGTTCTTACTACATTCAGGTCTTCTCAACTCTGATCAGAATGGTCCACTAAGCTGTACTTTCAGTACTGCAAGGTGTTTCTTAGGCCGAGGTTTCAAATCCTTCAGAAAATCAGCTCCAAGAGCTCAAAAGCCACAGAATCAAGTTTCTATCAGCATTGGCCTATCCCACTCTGGTACCAAAACTGTTGCAGTTTGCTTTCTCATTGCTACATGGAAGAACCTGGCCAAAAACTGGTGATGGGAGTGTGATGGTTAGGTTTTGTTGTCAACTTGACCTTTTCAGTAATCTTGGGCGAGTCTCTGAGGATATTTACAGGGAGGCAGCCTCTCAGTAGGGGGCAAGATGGAAGGAAGCTCAGGAGAGTTAGAAGTAAACATCCTTTCCTGTGTGGGCAGTGCAGGAAGGAAATTCCAGAGACTCAGGAAGCCATTAAGTCTGGGATAGCATTGCAAGACCCCACCCTATGGCTATATAAAGGTAAAAGAATTCTCTCCTTGGCCCTCCTGCCTGTTCGCTGTTCTGTGTGTGTGGTATTGGTGATAGGTTTCTCTTTCTGCTTGGATCTGTGAGAAGTTGCCAGCCTCTTTCTTCATTATCAAACTCCCTTGGATCTATAGCTTCAAATGAATCCTTTCCTTCCAGTACTGTGCCTGGTTTGGAGATTCATCCCAGTAGCATGTGGCTGACTGAAATGTGGAGGAATGGGTTTATTTTGGCTTACAGACTAGAGAGGAAGCTCCATGATGGAAGGGAAAATGATGGCATGAGTAGGGAGTGGATAACATTTTTGCCCCAGCCCTGTAAACAGTAGCAGGAAGTTGTGCCAAAAACTAAAATAAATAAAAATAAAAAAGCAAGTGGACGGGCTGGAGAGATGACTCAGTGGTTAAGACAATTGCCTCTATTGCCTAAGGCCCCTGGTTCAATTCCCCAGTACCCACATGGGCCAGACCCACAAGATGGT
>PVHP010055295.1:0-10194 GCA_004024765.1 Zapus hudsonius | reverse complement strand
AGTCCTTGTGGCAAGGGATCCTGTATATCTTAGTACTCATCCCTGTCTTCCTGGCCCAAGTGTGTTGTTACTGATGGGTGCCATGCCTCCGGACAGTCTCCCCCACCACGGCTCTCACAATCTTTCCGCCCCCTCTTCCGCTCAGTTCCCTGAGTCGTGGTGGGTGAGTAATAAGGCTGCTTTAATGTTGCGAGCTTAGCGGTCCTTGTGTTGAAAATCCTTGGTTTCTGTCTCAATGGCCTATCCTGTGTTGATTGAATGACTGTGGTTATAGGTCCCTTGTTCATCATTCATTGTCTGCTGAGTTCCCTATGGATCCTCCACGATATGACTGTGGTGGCTCCTCTCTTGCCAGGATCTGGGTCATCGGCCTACGGTGGGTTGGTAGGGTTAGATGGGCCACATCTCTCTCATTGTATCCTGAAAAACACAAACACATTTGGCTTATCCTGAGTTGGTTGAATGGCTGTGGCTATGGGTCCCTTTTTTGATCTTTTAAAAATGTTTTTATTTAAGAGAGAGAGAGAGAGAGAGAGAGAGAGAGAGAGAGAGAGAGAGAGGATGAATGGACATGCCAGAGCTCACTGCCACTGCAAACAAAATCCAGATGCATGTGTCACTTTGTGCATCTGGTTTTATGTGGGTACTGGTGAATTGAATCCAGGCCATCAGGCTTTGTAAGCAAGTGCCTTTAACCACTGAGCCATCTCTCCAACCTCTCTCTGGACCTTTTTGATATGAGCAGCAAGGTGTCAATATAGACAAAATAGACAGAATATAGACATTACTGCTTATCACTCTTGGTCCCTATTAATCACAGTGTTATATACCTGATGGTTTTTCTGTGTGTTTTTTATTGATAATGTGTATACATGCATGTAATGGATTTTGACCATAATTCCTTCTTTTTATCTTTTCTTTCCCCTCCCTGTCCATAGACCCCTTTTATGTTCCAACAAGACCCTCCTCTACTTTCATTTCCCCCTCTTCTCCCAGCCATGATGGATGTTGATCGATCCAATACTGTGTAGGTCTTGTGCAGGTAATTACAGCCACTGGGAGATCACAAATGCACCGGCCACTTCATGTCTGGAAGATTTTGTTTACAGCACTCTTCCCCATCGTCTGGCTCTAAAATTCTTTCTGCCCCCTCTTCTGCAACATTCCCCGAACTCTAGAGGGGATCATATAGATGTCCCATTTAGCACGGGGCACTAATGATCACTTATTCTCCTGGTGTATGCTTGGAGGGTTACATTCATATTTTCCTAATGAAAGTGGAGAGGAAGGTGAGCCAAAAATTTTCTGTTTTGAACATTTGTATTTGGATTAAGGATTTTTTTTCCAAGCAGGACACAAATATACCAACACTTCATTCTGGCATGTTTCCCTAGGTTGGAAGAATACTATGAAGATTGTGTTTCTGTTTATTCATTTTTAGAGCTAATAATTGAGGTAAGAACCCTGTCCAGCTGTCTCTTCCTAGGTCCTTTGTGCTGTCAGAAGCAACCTCTGGTGTTAGCAAGCTAGAAGTAAGTGACTCACTTCTGGTAACCATTTCCAAGTGAGATGCCACGAGAAGTCATTGCATCATTTATGCCCTGAATCAGAACCCCCGAGCCTCTGCTGTTCCTGTGGGCAGGGCACAGATGTGGGTGGTTCTCCTCTACTCCAAGAACTCCTTGGAGGTGGGTTTGGAGTCAGAGATATGAAGTCACAAACACCTGTGCCGTTTCTGAGTGTGAGCTGACTTCTGGTGAGGGGGAGAAAGGTGTTTGCTTTTTGTCTTTTTGATCTGCTTTGAGTCGCAGACTCCTGACATGAACAGTATTTGGGGCAGTCTAGCCATGCAAATGGAATAATTTCTGTGTTTTGCAGCCAGGGTTCTCCTTTTCAGATTGGCAACGATCAGTGTTCTAAGCATCAAGTTTGGAAATTTGGTCCCCTTAGTTTGGCTCTTTCTGAATCATTTTTCTGTCTACCCTTTGGCTCACCCCGTGGCTATCACTAGGTCCATCCACTCACCAGCTTGTCTGGCTGCGTTGGTCTAAGCATGGAGCCTCCCGAAAGGTGTGCGCTGCCCCCTCTCAGCTAGTGTGGGAACGTGCACACAGTGGTGTTTCTTTCCTGCTCTGGTTGAGAAGGTAGATATACTTATCCACTTGACAGTATTTATGGCACATCCAAGGCACCATGCTTGTTGCGGTCACCTTTCTAGTTGCTGCGCAGAAAGAACCCAAACAAAAGCGGCTTGTGGAGGAATGGGTTTATTTGGCTTATGGACTCAAGGGGAGACTCCATCCTGGCAGGGAAAACGATGGCATGAGCAGAGGGTGGACATCACCTCTGCCACAGCACTGCAAACAGCAGCAGGAAGGTGTGCCAAATACTGGCAAGGGAAAGCTGGGTTATAACCCCATAAGCCTGCCCCTGACAACACAGCTTCATCAAGGTTGTAAAACCCAAACTGCCATCAGCTGAGGATCAATCTATTAGAACACATTCATTTGTTTGTGGGGGACACCTGGATCAAACCATGACAGTGCTATAGGGGTGGAGAATCAATGATAAAGATTATACTCTGGAAGGAATTAAAGCTAAGTAAATGATAGATTCTTTGATGTGGATATACTGAACAGTTTAGGGCAACATGGGAGCACCTAACACTAATGGGTAGTGTCGTAGTCAGCCACATGCCGCTGGGATGAATCTCCAAACCACGCACGATTTGGGGAGGAAAATTTATTGAACAGATCCAGGGGAAGAAGTTAAGGGAAAGCTGGCCCCCTTTCACAGAAGCAAGCAGAGACAGAGACAGAAGTCCAGCACCAGCACCAAGCAAACACACTGTTAACACCAAGCACCAAGCAAACACACTGATTCACAAAATGCAGAACTCCAGGTCAGGGTTCCGGCTCTTCTTTTGCATATCTATCCTTAGTATTTTACATCCAAATTAGAAAGGGTCAGTCCCCAGGAGGCTAGGCCAAAGTGGTACTTCCTCTAGCCAGAAGCCTGGAGACAATAATTTTAATAAATACTTAATTCTTTTGGGGGACATTATTCAAACTACCACAGGTAGGGTTCAAGGAGTGGTTCTGGGAGAAGTCAAAGGTCCCAGGGTGCTTGTAAGGAGAGAGGATACAAGTGGAAGGAACATTCTCCATAATTCTCATGACTGATATGTATCCAATTATGTCCTATCCTCATCCTTTTCATTCTTGCTTAACATGTAGGATGCAAAGAAATAATGAAATCTTTGCAGGAACATATATATATATATTCATATATACACATACATATGTATATACTTATACATACACACATATATTTTCTCTAACTTAAAATAATAAACAATTTATAAATTGTTAATGAAGAGTAGAGCTTTGACCCATAGCAAGGTGCTTTCAAAAGGAGGCTCTAAGTTTCCTGACCATGGGATTCTGACTTGGCTTCCAGTACCCAGATATGAGTTCTTCCCCACCGAGCGGGCTTGATGTTCTACCAGAGAATTCGGTTACCCACAAAGGTTGCATACACTATTGCACAAGTGTGTATTTTCTTGGCTGGTTGATTTCGTAGCTTGCAGGGTCCCCTGCTTGTTCATACTATTGGTGACCATTATTCCCGAGTAACTCCCATACTATTTTCCAAGTGATTTCCCTCTAGGTTTCAGCATAGTATTTTGACCGCAGTCTGTGACATCTTTAGCAATAAGGTCTTATCTTTTATCTCTGACAGGTAATCAAGTGTTATGGCAAAGGTCTGCATTGTTTTGGGTACTTCATGGGACTTTCTGGCCATCAGGTCACTGTGGGAGCTAACTCAGTTCTGGGCCTGGGATTAACCAGCCCAAGCTCGTGGTTTTAGGGTTTTTTTTCCCCCACTCTCTTTGGGACTCAGCCTTTCTTAATTCCATATGGACCTATGGTTTTTCCTGCCAGAGTTAATAGTAATATTTGGGCCTTGTAGCCAGCTTAGAACAAATCAGTTTCCTGTGGGTCCTTGTTCATTTCTCATCTCCTTTCCCAGTATTCCTCACGGCCTCTTGCTTCTGGTCATGTTGGGACTCACCTCTGTTCAGAATTCAGCTTGGAGACTGGCCATCTCCTAATAGCTGGGCTGGTTGACAGAAGACACCCTCCTGGCATTTATCCTATAATTACCAGTGCTCCAGCATGCCAGCAGCCAAGAGCAGGTGACAGAGGAGCCGTCCTGGGGATGAAGTGGGAGGCAGGACCATTGTCAGAACTAAGTCCCAAAGTCCCCAACACATTCCTCATTGTCACACCAGACAGTACCAAACACAGATTCAAATATAAAACTATGAAGAATTTCAAGATGGTAACCAGAGAAATTAGACCATAAGAGGGGCACTCTCTGAGGAGGGGAAGGGGCTCTCTGAGACTGCACTAATCACATACCTATGAAGCTGGCCCTGCACGCGTGAATTCACTGAACCGTCCCAACAACCCTCCTGTTCAGGTGTGGAAAACCTCATGCTGATATAAACCATCATATATCCTGTGTCTAGTAAACGGCACAGCCAGGATTTGAACTTGGGTAGTATACCCCAGGAGTGTCTGCTTTTAACCTTTCTGCTAGCCCATCGCTGTGTTATGGTGACCTTTGAGTCGCTGGCACAAAGAACCTGGCAAAAAGTAGCTTCTGGGAGGAAAGGGTTTATTTTGGTCTACAGACTCAAGGGGGAAGCTCCATGATGGCAGGGAAAATATTCCATGAACAGAGGCTGGACATCACTTTCTGGCCAACATCAGGTGGACCACAGCAGCAGGAGAGTGTGCCAACTAACACTGGCAAGGGGAAGCTGGATATAATACCCATAAGCCCACTCCCAACAATACACCTCCTCCAGCTAGGCTCCGATTCCCAAATTGCCATCAGCTGGGGTTCAAGGATACATAACCCAGTTCAAACCAGCACATATGGTATGTGTGTGAATGCTGGAGTTCACAGATATAACAGGCCTGGAGAGTGAGTCATTTCTTCATGCTTTTCCTCCATATGTCATTGTTCAGGAGGTGGTGAGTCCAGGTTGTTTGAAGTCTCTTCAGAAGACCAATGGTCTTTATGTTTTTAGTTTACATCTTCTGTTCTTTACATTTGATGATGCTGATAAAAATGGACTCCCACACAGCACTGCCATCATAAAAACTTGTCTATATATACACACACATATATATGTGCATAAATATAATATGTATCTACATAATTACTCATATATTTAAGGACATGAGTAAACATGTTTTTAAAAATGTTAACCCTTTTTGATTTTTAAAAATTGGATTTGTACTGCCCTCTAGTGGCCATAAAAATCTAAAACGAGCAACCCTTAGCAGGTGCCACCCATGAAAACATCAACCATACTTTTACCATTTATTGCTAGGATGCAAACACTCGCCCACAAAGGCGTGGTAGGTGATGTCATGGGGAACTGAGCTGGAAGAACTTGGAAACTTTCCTACACTCATCTTACCTGAGGGAGGTGAGGTAGGGTGTGTGCTTCTGCATTCCAGTTCAAGCTGGCCCCAGGAGAAGGCAGAACAGTTAAGAAGCCCCAAATCCAGCTAATTACGTCAAAATGTCCAATGTGAACGTGTAGAAAATTATCTCATTTTCCCCAGGCTTCATGCGCACCACCCACGCTTTTGCAGGCTGGATTTGGGCTGCCTTTAGATTCGCTCACTTGTCATCTTTGAGTTATTGCCTCTTACTGTTCACTGGGCACTAAAGGCTTCGCCTAGGGTTCCACCCCCCCCCAAGATGGCTTCCCATTATCTTAAAAGAGAGATTAGTCTCCCATTATGGTTACGAAAAGGCAGAGAGAAGTTACACAAATTGTCTAGAGGTTATTTGGTTTGTAAAACCCAGAGTTGGGTTGAATCCTGACTTTAATAACTCCAAAACCCACATATTTAACCAGTGAACTTACTGCATACTGTGTGTTATATGAGATATACCACTAGAGAAGATATATTGGATTCATAATTTATGTCAGAGATTATTCTAGGTGAAAAAGATGTAGCCATGAATAAAGCAAATCCTGCCCTCATTTTGGTATGGCTTAGGGGAAATCCTAATGAGGGGGTGGGTAGACATAGTGAATGCTGGCTGGTAACATCCACTGTTAAAACCATAAAGCAATGTGAGGTGATACAGAATGATGATGGGGTGTTTGATGGTGCTCAGGGAAAACCACCTTTGATGAGTGACAGGTCATGAGACCAGAATGAAATAAGGAGGAAGGTCATGTGAGCCCCTGGGATGGCATGGGGGGGGCAAAGGGAAGAGCAACTTCCCAGATCTCCAGGGGATGGGCACTTGGTAGGTTCCAGAAAGCCAGTATGGCTTCAGGGAACCAACATGTGGTGTGAGCGAGTATCGGGGCCAGGGAATGCTGGGCCTTGACGCCCATGACGGGGATGAAGTGTGGGGAAAACCTTCTCGGGGCTTCTGGCAAAGGAACTGACACGGAAAGAAGAACCAAGGTTGGACCTTCTCACATCCAGCTCCCACCTACCTGATAATACACGTGTGTCCCTCTTGGAGCGTGTATTCTGCCAGCGGTGCATGGGTGCTTCTGCGTGTGTATGGGCTTCTTTTGCTGGTGGTGGTGTCCTGACTCTTCCTACAGAACTGCTGATTTCTCCAAGTTCAGCCCAGATGCCAAAGATCTCCTTGAGATTTTCTTTGTTTACTTTTTATTTCAATAATATTTTATTATTTGAGAGAGAGAGAGAGAGTGAGCACAAGTATGGGTGCACCAGTGTCTCTTGCCTTTGCAAATGGAAGTCCAGATGCACACCAGACACAGGCCCCACTTTGTGCATCTGGCTTACTGTGGGTACTGTGGGGATGGAGCCCAGGCTGGCAGGCTTTGAAGAAGTGCCTTTAACTGCTCAGCCATCTCCCTGGTTCTCTTTCTTAGTTTCTAGGACAGAGTTATAATTTTTTTCTTTGCTCTGAGCTCCTTTACAATAACTATCCTGTTAAAATTGAATTCCATGCTTTCTCTCTAATTACAAAAATATTTCATAGTACTAAAAAATGAGCAGACTAGCAATATACGAAAACATAAACCAAATTGTCCTTAATTTGATCGCAGTACTGTCACCCAGGGGAAGCGCACACTGTCTTAATGTTTTCTAATCTTTTACTATCTGTGCTTCGTCTACATTGTTCAACTGATTTTTTTTTTACCTTTAAGAAAACATTTTGCTAAGAACTCTTTTTCTGTGGCTGAAAACGTTTTCATTATGAAAAATTTCAAACACATAAGAAATAGAGAGCACCCATGTACCCATTACCAAGTTCCAACAATTAACAGCTCATGGCTCATCTTCTCTATTACCTCAGACTCTCCCCAAATCAGGATTATTTTGGGGCATCTTTCTAATAATACATCGTTGCAACTTTGAATTGTCCAGTGTGTATGTCTCAAACATATAGGGCTTCTGAGCAAGGGGCAACACTCTAGCCTTCCCAAGAGCCTAAGACAATGGAGACATTGTTAGTAGCTTTGACTGAGAACCGTAGCTTGATGTTGGCTTCTACTGTCTAGAGACCAGGGGTGCTGGTCAGCATCTTATATAATGCACAGCACAGCTGCCAACAAGAACTATCAAATCCCAAGTAGCAATAGTGCTGAGGATGAGAAAAACTTCTCTAAAAAGCCACATTTCCTTTCAAAACCATTTCTATGTCTGTATTAGATAACGTGCAGAAAACTTGGCTCAGAAGTGAACAGCTCAGTTACGTCTGTGAACTAATTGCACACGTTGAGATCAAGACACAGCACACTGTTCCATCCCAGAAGCCCTCTGATGTCCCATCCCAGGTCCTGCCTTCCCTGAGGGGCACATCAACCCTCATCTGCACCAACATGCTACACACCAGAGGACTGACTCAGTAGGTCAGGTACTCCAAACCCTGCACATTCCAAAGGAAGGTTTGGTCTGTCCATATCCTAGGAGATTACTTGGGAGTTCTTGGAATAGTCTCTCTGATAGCAGCAGTTTTTAATTCTTATTTTAAAAAATATATTCAATTTATTTATTTGTAAGGAGAGGAGAGAGAGAATGGGCACATCAGGGCCTCTTGCTATTATAAACAAACTTCAGATGTATGCACCGCTTTCTGCATCCAGCAGTACATGGGAACTGGAAAATCAAGCCTAGGCTTTGCAAGCACCCTGACCCGCTGAGACATCTCTCAGCCCAGCAGTGTTTAAAAAACATTTTATTTATTTATTTGCAAAGAGGGAGGGAGGGAGGGAGAGAGAGAGAGAGAGAGAGAGACAGAGACAGAGACAGAGAGAGACAGAGAGAGAGACAGAGAATGCCACTGCAAGTAAACTAAGGTTACATTCACCACTTTGTGTATCTGACTTTATGTGGGTATTGGGCAATCAAATCTGGGTCATTAGACTTTGTAGGCAAGTGCCTTAACCACTGAGCATTTCTGTAACCCCCAGAAGTGGTTACTTATACCTAGGGTACTGAGCCATGTTGGATGGTTTAAGTTAATGTGATTCATGGTTTAAGTTAATGTGATTCATGGTGGGAGTTATAGGGATCATCTGGAGGAGCTGGAGACCAAGGCCTTGCAAGGAGGGCAGCCAGGCCTCTGGGCTCAAGGCTTACAGGGATACACGCTGGCCAACGGATGCTCCCTCTGGGTCTCTGAACCTGGAATGAGTGCCACCCAGCAGGAGAGAGTGGAGAACCGTTTGGGGTGAGAAGTGACTGGTAGCTGTGGCACATGCCATATCTGGGCCTAGATCCACAGCTGCACCTTGCCTGCTGTGTCTCCCATCCAAGTGCTAATCAGCCCGACCCTGCTTAGCTTCCAAGTGCACTCAGGGCGCTGTGGCCATAGACCGACCTGCTCCTTCTGTGTTATGACTGTGGCCCCGTCTCTCTTTCCTTGCTCATTTTCTAAACCTTCTGTGGTAGATTCTGACTCTCAAGTGATTGTTCTGAAGAGAGCCATTCTGTTCTGATGTATAAACTCTGGTGTGTTTTGTTCCAAAAATCTGCTTCTATCTTACAGCCACTACTCAGAGATTTCCATATTTTTCTTGAGTGGCATCCTGTTAATTTTAGATATAATAGACTTTCATCACTGCAACTTAAAATGCTGGTGGCAAAGACAGTCTGGCTGAGTGAAACGATAGAAAATAGAAGATATTCTATTTATCCATATATGTGTATGTCTATAAACAGGAAGAGGACTTCTAATATGTTAGAGTATCATTCAGGGGCAAGGAGTCTGCATAGGAATTTAGTGCTTCTGTGGCATGGGCTCGAAGCTAATTGGATTCACCTCGTTGAGTCGGTAGACCTCAGTTTGGTAGAGGATAGAGAAACAATTTCAGATAGGCTGAAGACAAAGTGAAGTCCCCATGGCATTTTGCCCCACTAGATCAGAATGCACTCAGGGCTGACATTCCGCCGTCTGTGCCCGTTAGACATCAAGATGCCCACAATTCATTCTGATTGATTTCCTCATTGTTAAATATGTTTTTAAATATCCTCACTGACTATGTTCTGTTTAGCTCACCTCAGATGCATTGTTTTATTCTTGGGTCCTTCTAGAAACAAAAGCTAAAGGGAAAGCCAGGGAAGAGAACAGAACTACATTCAGAAACTCTTGATCTTAAAGTGGACACTGGACTGAGCCATCCTAATAAGGTTTCCCTGAGAAAACAGGTTCACAGAACACCTGAGGCCCCAGAGTCCTGCCACCAAGAAAACAAGCCTAACTTGTGAAGAGCCAGGTTTTGTAGCACATGAAAATTACTTGATGCTGGGTTTTAATGAGGACTGAGACACAGTTACCTTAGGGGAGGGAAGTTTATTTTGTATTGGTAGGAGAGACCAGGCTGGGGGAAAAGAGACGAATGGATTGGTAGGAGAGAGGCAACAGTTTTGGTAAAGGATAGAGCTGGAAGAAATGGCGGTCGCCAGAGAAATGGCCAAGGGGCTTATTGGTTAAAGGCACTTGCTTGCAAAGCCTGAAAACTGGGGTTTGATTCCCCAGTACCTATGTAAAGCCAGATATACAAGGTGGCACAGGCATCTGGAGTTGATTTTCAGTGGCAAGAGTTCCTAGCATGCCCATTCTCTCCCTCCCTTCCCCTCTCCCTCTTAAGTAAATAAATACATTTTTTTT
>PVHP010055294.1:0-10189 GCA_004024765.1 Zapus hudsonius | reverse complement strand
GAAAGATTGTGAGAGCCGTGGTGGGGGAGACTATCCAGAAGCATGGCACCCCTCAGTAACAACACACTTGGGCAGGAGAATCAGGCTGAGTACTAGGCTATCCATGGTCCCCTGCCACAAGGACTGATCCAGACGACCCATGGAAGAGGATATCCAGCTGATTGGGGATGGGGGGGCATTGGGGAATTGGGGATAACAACTCATTGTTTGCACACTAAATAATGTAACTCATTATGGACAATAAATATAATTTAAAAAAATCAACTACCATCACTAATTAATAAGGAAGCACATACATGAATAGATGAAGACACATGGTCATCACTTCACTTTTTGTAACCAGTTTTATACTTGTAGCAACTTCAACTTTGTGAGACCTTTGGAATTCCCATGGATTTTCCTCTGGAAAAATCACACCCCTCTTTTCATATCATTGGAGTTCAGTAATTTATAGGTTACAGACCCTTGTGCTCACCCCAACTCTATTATTTTCTTTCCTTGTCCAGAATTTTTATTCCACACCTATCATATTTGTAGGCCATCTGGGTGAATGATTGTGTGTAACAGAAAAAGAGTGGCAAAACGTTTAAAATAATGTTTGAAAATGGCTGGGCTGCTCTTGAAGGGGATCAAATGTCAAGTAGTTCATTCTTGCTTCCATATCTCAATTGTGTAAGCTTGAGGTGGGCAGTCATGGCTTTGCAGGAAAATGTGTAGCCAAAGGAGTTAAAAGTATAAGATTAGAGTCATTTTTTGGTTTTGTGTGGAATTTTGACCACCACTAGCACCAACACCACCAACAAGAAAACCCAAGATCTTGGAATGTGGTCAGAAAAATATGAAGAGGAAGTCAGGAAAGAATATAAAAAATAAAAGAAGAAAGGCATAGGAGTGTTATTACATAGGATTTTCTATGGAAAGGGGGACTGTAGTTTAAGAAAGATATGTTATATATTAAAGATTCTAAAAAGTCTAATCTTGATGAAACACGATTAATTTTATCCTTTGAAACACACTGGAAAAGTGGTTGTACATGTGCTGCTTGTATAATGGTATAAATACTTCTGTATTTGTCACTCAAAGATAAGAGTGTGTGTCTGTGTGTGTGTGTGTGTGTGTGTGTGTGTGTGTTACTCATGGCAAATGCTTTCAGCCCATTTCAATATGTCAAATTGTTCTCTGCATCACACCAAGGATGGAACAATTTCTCTGTCTTCCAAGAGGTTGATTGGGTGGTTGTAGGGGAATCTGAGAGCAAATATTTTTTATGCAGTAATTAAAAATATTTGTAGGAAAGCTCTATCTTCTCCATAGAACAATTTTGATTTATCAAAAGTCTAACCATTCCATCTTAGCTTTGTGTTTTGTTTGAGATCTCATCATCTCTGCACATGATGTTAATATAAGAAATACAATTTTCATTTCTCTTAGGTGCTTTAAGAGGGTTTAACAAGAACAAGATTGCTACCCATTATTTTTTTGATGGCACCAGAGCTCTTTGGAAGTTATCTTTAGCTAATACAACCACTCCAGAACTTTCTATTTCAAACCACTTTTCTAGAAAATTGAAGGACTCTTCTACCTGAGGAATGGCACTGAGGCTTTTCAAAATCATCTTATTTGTCCAGACAGTGGCTTTTGTACCTGAAGAGTAATGGATTGCTTGTTGGTTACAGTCTTCCTAAAAATGGAGTGAATATCCAGGTTAACTTAAATTTACAGGGCTTAAACTCTGTTGATTTCAACCAGAATGCTTATTTCTTCTGAAGTTCTCTGTCTTCACAGTGGTAGCTACCTTTCCAAAGAGTAAGTCCTTATTGCCTGCCATAGCAGCAGGGGACCAGGAGCTTGGGATGGACATTACCAGAGAAAAGAAATACATTATCAGTTAGCCATGCTTCTCTTTCTATGGAAAGCAAGAATGTCTGGTCCTAGGGAATCAGCAGGACATTTTCTTACTCATATGAAATGAACCAACCTGTTGAATGTGGGGAAGTTATTTCTATCAGCAAATGTCAGCCTTTAATTTGCCTCTTACTTTCCTCCCACAGTATAAAAATATTTCCAAAACCTGAAGTGGTTCTGATTAGTTGTGAAGTTAAGAAGCCTTCAGCTCCAATTAAAATGGGCTTTAAATCATTTTGTGTGGTAATGGCTATAGTATAAAAACAAGTTAAATTTCTCTTTATATGTGATCATAGGTTTGGCTCTTGAATTATTCTATTCACCAGCAAATGTTGGCACAGCTTTCTGGGCTGCCTGTGGAGGAGGTGTTCACAGGCTTCCCAATTAACACCCTGTTAAGCTGCACACCTGTGGTGAAATTAACCCTCAAATCACAATACTGGAGCCTTAAATCCCATGACATCTATGTTATTGTCTGGAAAGTCAAACTTAAAATGATATAGAATGATTCTTCATTCTTTTTGATGACAATTTGTTTCTTTGTTATTCTTGTGGAGCAGTTAAGGGCATAGATATATGTGGGACAGTCATTATGAAGCTATTTATTTACTTATTTATTTAAAAGCTTTATTGAGGTAGGCTTAACATACCATAAAATTCATCCATATGAAGTGTACAATCCCATCATTGTTACTATATTTCCAGATTTGTGTAACTACCATCACAATCCAATTTTAGAATATTTCCATAACCCCATAAGAAACCAGAACTCATTAGCCATCAGTTCCTATCCCCACACATCAAGCCCCACAAATGAAGTCTGCTTTCTGTCTTATAAATTTTCTTTTTATGCACATTTTATATAAGTGGGCTCATGTAACACATGCCCCTTTGTGTCTAACTTCTTTCACTTAATATATATATATACATAGTTCTTCCATGTATATGTAGCATGCATCAATACAGCATTTCTTTTTATTGTTGAATGGTAACTAATGTATTGAACAAACGAACCACACTTTTTTTTTTTATCCATTCATCAGGTTATAAGCATTTTGGTTGTTTCCACATTTTGGGCATTATGAATAATGTTAGGCTGAACATTCACATTTATGACTTTGTATGGTTGTAACAATTTATATTTAATATACTGAAAGACTGAATGTAGATTAAAATTCAACATAAGACTCTTCTGTTCCATCAGAACAGTGTCATGGAACTGTGAGGGCTGTGATATTTTCATATTAAATTATAGTTATACAATAGTGAAGATCATCAGAGCATTAATTAATATGAAAATTCATATAAATTTCCAACAGTTTTATGAATATTTTAATGGTGGAGACTTAATCCAGCTCCTTGGGCTTGCTAGGCTAGTGTTCTACTACTGAGCTAAATTTCCAAACCCTCAATTTTTGTATTTTATGAGAAGGTTTAGGTTACATCTTTTCCTTTTCCAGTGGCAACAAGCTTAGCTTCTTCCAATGACTGTATGCATGTCAAGGATTAGAAAAGTATGGATCAGCCTGAGTTTAGAAGACCGGGCTCAAGAGTTCTGTCTGCCTTTACTATAGCATTCTCTCTCTCTCTCTCTCTCTCTCTCTCTCTCTCTTCTACCCCTGTAAAAACACTGTGAGCAACATCCTCAGTTTGTCTTTAAAATGGTTTAAAATGGGGCTAAATAGTGCCACACACAGACCCCAAGGTGATTTTGAGGTTAAAGATTTTCCAGGCATTTAGAGCACCTCAAATGAAATCATAATGTGTCACATAAGCATAAAAAATTTTTGTTGGCCAGATGAGAGGTTTAGTAAGCCTTTGTCCCTTCTTGAAGACCTAAAAATAGATACATATACAAGGTTTAATTTTGTAAATTTCATTTGGCAAGAATGAGATATTAATTTCCTTCAAGGCCAGAAATATTCATGGTTCCAGTAACATTAATCCGTTTATTGCAGGAACTGTTTTATCAAGGTCCCAATGCAAGTAAGCTTGGGTAACTGCATTCTAAAATTCAATCTTTTTACATTTTTATTACAGTGCAAAAACTATATGGTTTAGAGAAGAAAAAAAGTTCCACAGGAAGAAATTAACCCACTAAGCAATTAATTACCAAATCTTATCGAAAGGATGACAAGGTGCTTTTACCCTTTAGGAAGTTGCTTGCTCTGATGGGAATGAAGAAACTGTCCATCTTTCTTTTGGGTGTCCTACTTCTGTTTCCATTCCAGGACGGTTTTGGCACCTTGATAATTTTCAAATAGCAGTAGTATTTTGACTCTAATGTAGATATAAAACATTAAGACATTAAAGATTTTAAGGATGGGAATATAGTTTAGTAGTAGACCACTTGAATAGCATGCACAAGACCTGTAGTTCACCCCCAGTATTGCAAAAATATTTTATTCAACTTATAATGAGGGGATAAGAAATACATTGTAACCAATTTAATGAACATACAAAGAACAGATAAATACATTCATCAGAAACATTGAAGTCAATGTGCAAATGAAGGCTAAGATGGCTTTTTCTACAGTGAGAGAAGGAAGTTAATTGTCTACTAGACAGGAAAAATTTATGTTTTTAAAAATATTTTATTTATTTCCAATGAGAGAGAGAAAGAGGGAGATAAAGGGAGAATAGGTGTACCAGGACTTCTAGTCGCTGCAAACTCCAGATGCCTACGCCGCTTTGTGCATCAGGCTTTACGTGGGCACTGAGGAATCAAACCCAGGTCTTTAGGCTTTTCAGGCAAGTGCCTTAACTGCTGAGCCATCTTTCCTGCCCAAAGTTTATGTTTTTAAATAAACATTTTACATTACCTTCAGTTATCTATATATTAGAGAGTCACCAAATAACCCCCTCAGAATCATAATCTGATAACCTACAGGACTGTAACCTGAACCAGAGGATTAGCAAATACTCTGTCCTAGTTTAGCCTAGTGCTTGTTTTTTAAAATAAAGTCTTATTGGGGCATACTGATGCTTGCTTATTTATGTATTTATAGCTATTTAGCTGTTAAAGTTAAGTATTGGCAATAGAGGCACTATGACCCTCAAACTTAAAATATTTACTATCTTTTTCTTTTACCAAAACTTAGAAGTAGTCCCTACAGTTGCCAGTGTGCTCTGAAAGTATTTTTAAAGTTAACTAACAAATATCTAATAATACAATCAAAGCTGTTGAATTTATAGAAGAATAATTGATAAATGTCTGTTAAAATTCATGAAATAGAAACATTGGCATTTGGCTTTACAAGATATTTTGGATAAGGTTGTATAAGGTCAGAATATAGGGGAGGAAAAGGATGAGCAAGCCTAGGTAGTGATAAAGGTACAGGAAGAAACAAGTTGACCAAGTTTATGGAAGATCCAGGACAGTTGAAAATGAAGAATTGGACTGACTCTCCAATACTAAAATCATTCATTTAGATACAAATTCTCAAAGATGTGTTTGTGTGTGCTTGCATGTGTGTGTGTGCGTGTTGCAGTGCTAGAGATGGAACCTAGGGCCCTGAGCATGCTAAGCAAGTGCTTTATCAGTAAGCTATATCCCTAGCCCCCCCTAAAGAAAGAAATATTTGACTGTGGCCCAAGTGGCTTTCTAAGCATAGGCTCAGCTGTAGAAGCTCAGAGTTAGTGTGGTTTGAAAGTTCCTAGCCCCTCCCCACAAAACATTTCATGCATTCTCTAGGCTGTCTCAAGTGTCTAAATCTTTTAGTTTTAGTCAATTTTCTAGTTGAACTGTGTTAGAGGCTGCAGTTGAAATGTAAATACCATTTATTTTGGAAGAATTTATATATCTAACATTAGTTAATTTTGTGTTTATATAAAAAATAATATCAGAAGCTAGGTACTTTACAGAGAGAAGAGTTTTGTTTTGGAGAGTGAAAGTCCAAAACTGGGTAAGTCTATCTGTTTGGCTTCTGATACAGGCTTTCTGGGCTACAGCAGAACGTTGCAGATAGCATCACTGCATGTGCAGAAAAGATCACCCTGTGAGAGAAAGCAACAGGACAGAAAAGGTGGCCAGGCCAGTCTTTTATAACAGCCCACTCTTATTGGAAGTCACTTGTACCTAAAAGATCTAACTCACTTGATGAGACCAGCATTAGCACCTTCACAAAGACAGCCATAACTCAAATCATCTCCCCACCAAATCCTCACCTCTTACGTGCTCTACCACCTTTCAACATTGTGACATTAGGGACCAAGCTTCCAAAATAGAAATCCTTGGAGAACAAATCATATCCATAAAATAGCAATACATTTATTGGCCATTAACACTGCAGCTACTAGTAGTTGTTGCATTTCCTCAGACATGGAATTACTCCACTTAGAGGAGTTCTCAGTCATGATACCAATTTGGATTTTGGTTAGTTTTCATCAGGGCTCTAAAATTCTTTGGGATATGGGAAAAGGACCTCTTTTAAGCATCCCAAGTCAGAGACCTATATAGATGGTGGACAGTTTTATTCCTAATGGATCTAATGATGAGTTTCAGGGGCTGAATTTCCTTAGAAGTTTATGGGCACATTAACCTGGAGTTTGTTTGCAGTGGCAAGAATTCCCTGTCATGTCCTCTCTCTCTCTCTCTCCTTCTCTCTCTCTCTGTGTCTGTGTTTGTGTGTGTGTGTGTCTGTCTCTCCTATTGCAAATAAATAAATAAAATAATTTTTAAAAAGAAACTGTCTAGTAGAAGGAACTGGCAGCATCTGTTGTCCCAAGGGTAGCTTCTCTCTGCCAGTGGCTCTTGAAAAGGGAGGAAAGAACTGGAATAGGAGATACAACTTCCTGAATTGTGGGTTCTTTCCTCATTCTGCTTACTTTCTCTGTTTTCCTGTAACTCTCAACTCTCTTAAGTTTATTCATATATTTGGTTACATATTTGCTTCAGGGAGCTTAGTGATGAGGATTAGGAACAAAGTAGTCTTCATTTGTACATAGTTAGTTAGGGTCACAGGCCCAAAAGAACGTAGAGGCCACCCGGCACTGGTCAGACTAGAAGGGAACTGCAGTCTGACTCAAGACAGCTTTCTAGTTCTTCCTCCTAGGAAGTTTTGTGGACTCCCCTTGCCCATAGGTGGGATCTTTCTGAGTCTTCACTCTCCTCCTAACACACTAACCAATCAAAGTACTCTTGGCCCAACTGGATGGCTAATTTACATCTATAGGCTATAAGAAAACCCACTCCAAGTCACCAGGTGGATACCTGCTCAGAATCTCTCCCGGCTTCTCAGCTCCAGAGCTTTTTCAGCTTTACTTCTATTTTGTTATACTTTCTTAAAATTCCCCTTTCTTGTGTCTACGTGAGACAAGAGCTCCAGAGTAATTGCCATGGGAAATTACACTATTGAGCATTCTAACCCCATAATCTATTCCTGTCTACAGTGCAGAAGGGCTCTATCTCTCTCAAACACCCCTAACATTAGGATTACAGAATCTCAAACATATTAAGCACAGGCTTTACCATTAAGCTATCTGCACAGTCCCTTGGCATGCTACTTTAGGGGACATCTTAGATAAATATAAAATTAGTTCACCAAAAAACACTGTACTGAGAATTGCATAGTGCACATACACTATGATACTTGCCCCAAGATCTATGCATAGGAAACAAGATACAAATTGTTATGAGGATGCTGTCAGAAACACACATGAGCCTGCCTGTGTTTTTCCATAATGTCAGAATTTATTTAGTAACAATAAATTTATAAGGTAATTTATGTTTAATGACAGCAATTTACCAGATACACCCTATGCCTTCAATAGCCTTGGCAGAGAAAAACAGAAGTTATTTTATTCCAATCTTATTTATTACTCTTAACACTCAAATCATATATGACACTTCACACAGTAATTATCTCTACACATGTACATAGGTTACAGAATGACTACAAAAGGATAAAAAGGCAAATTATTCCAAAGATGTCTGAGAGACGAGCGCTGAAAACTGATAGAAATAAAGTCTCTGTATTGATAAGATAACCTATTATAGAAGATGCTGGAGAAGACATTGATTATAGGATCTGGCTGTGTGATCAGAGCTGCCTTGCAAGTGAAGGGCACATGTATTCCAGATGAATGGATGGTCAGTAGGTCCAGATGGGTAAACAGGCAGATGAGCAGATGGAAATTGAGTAAACAGTGTCAACAACAGGGACAGAGCCAAGTTGAAGCCCCTGGAACAGAGGTTCTTTTGAGGCACACACCCCAGGTTGGAGGGGGTTCTTACCATTGCAGTGTTAAGTGTCCACTTTTTTTGTGAGGTTCAGGTAAGAAAGTTACACCCGTTCCTTGGTCTGGTGTGGGTGATAAGTTCTGGGGCCTAGTTTTCCAGATATGATTTTAATATACACCTATAGTACCAATTTACCCCAATAAAGGGTTCTGTGCCATATGGGTAGTGCCAGACAGATGTTGTCATTCATGTCACTCAAGAGCAGAGGTAACTTCCACTCTGAAAGTGGAGTCCCTCAGGCAAGGCACAGTCTGAAAAGCCACTGTTTTACACAATATATGGAGAATTCAGAATAGGCCACAGCCTGATCTCAATACAAATGCATGAAAATGATTATCAATAAGCACAATTAACAATATGGAATGCTTATATTTCAGAACTCACCAGAGAACCAACTCTTTGAGTTAAGATGATGTCTAAAGGTGAAGAAAAGCCAATAGATGACAATGCTTATTCAGCTTCTAGATCAGTGATTGTCAACATCACATCAAAGAATTCTCAAAAATACAGATGCTTAGACTTCACCTTAAGGCAGAAAATCTGTACACATTCATTGGAGTATACCCTAGATATAAGTAGTTTGAAACATCTTTACCATAAGATACAATACAAATTTTAGCAAAATACAAATTGAGACTATACAGTGGAAGAAACCATTATTTAATGGACATAAATGTTGGTCAATCACCATTCAGACCAAAAAATATAAAAGCTCCCACACTTGATGCGTATCCTTGCCATGACTTCATCTGCCTCCCTTCCCCACAATTATAATTCTTTTGTAAAGAAAGGTTATTTCACAAGAGGACTCACAAATGGTCTATAAATGTACACAAATTAATAATTAAGGAAAAGCAATTTAAAGCTACATTGAAATCACAATATCATGCCACCAAACTGAAAAATTTAAAATTCAGTCAATACTAAGGGGTTTTCTCTTGATTGTGATAATCATTAATTCCATGCTTACCCCTTGTAGGTTTATCATACATTTGCATATACATATAGCAAAATGTTAAATTAAGGTTTGTTTCTCTATAAAAATTAAATGGAATTAGTTATGGTGTCTGCATTTTTCACTCAGCATTATGTTTCTGAGATTGGTCTACTTTGTTGTTCATTGTTCATTCTAATTGCTGTGTAGTAATCCATAGTATAAATACCATTTCCCACAATTCATTTATCCATTCTACTATAGGTGAACCTTTGCCTTGCTTCTACTTTTCAACTTTTAGGAACATTCTTGTGCATGTCTTTCTACACTCACTAATTAACCTATTTTAGAAATTCCCTCACAAATGGCCAGAGATTTGTTTCTTAAGTGATTCTATATCCAATCAAGTTGACATTCTAGGTTAAACACCACAAGTCCACCCCTGGCCAATTTCTTTTATTTTATTTTTATTGCCCCAAATTAGACACATTTATTGAGTAAACATTGTGCTTAAATTCCCATTTCCCTCCCCCTGTCCCCAATCCACTGGGTATCCTCCTAGGTGGGCACACTGGATTAATCCATGTGGCAAGAGGTTATGGATAGCACAGGAGGCAACAAGGTTGCCCCCCCATGAATCGTAGCTGAGGGGGGTAATGTCGTCTCTGGGTAATCTCTCCCACCATGGCTCTTACAATCTTTCTGCCCGATCTTCCACTCAGTTCCCTGAGTCTTGCAGGGTGAGTTTTTTTTTTTTAAATTTATTGTCCATAATGAGTTACAACATTTAGTGGGCAAACAATGAGTTGTTATCCCCAATTCCCCACTGCCCTCCCCTCCCCAGTCCGCTGGATAACCTCCTCGATTGGTCGTCTGGATCAGTCCTTGTGACAGGGGACCATGGATCGCCTAGTAATCAGCCAGGTTCTCCTGGCCATGCCTCTGGATAATCTCCCCCACCACGGCTCTTACAATCTTTCTGCCCCCTCTTCCGCATAGTTCCCTGAGTCGTGGTGGATGAGTATTAAGGCTGCTTTAAGGTTGTGAGCTTAGAGGTTTTTGTGTCGAAATCATTGGTTTCTGTCTCATTGGCTTATCCTGTGTTGATT
>PVHP010055293.1:0-10194 GCA_004024765.1 Zapus hudsonius | reverse complement strand
CCTCTGCCTCCGGATCGCTTGGATAGTGCTGGGATTAAAGGCGTGCGCCACCACACCAGGCTCAATTTACTTTTTTTTTTTAATATTTTATTCATTTTCAAGCAGAGATACAGAGAGAGAGAGAGAGAGAGAGAGAGAGAGAGAGAGAGAGAGAGAACCAGGGCCACCACCTTGTGGGTCCGGCATATGTGGGTCCTGGGGAATTGAACCGGGGGCCTCAGGCACTGGAGGCAAGTGCCTTAACCGCTGAGCCATCTCTCCAGCCTACTTTTTTTTTTTGAGATGGAGACTCACTCTATGTGCAGGCTGGCTTCAAATTCCTGAGTTCAGCCAGGCGTGGTGGCGCAAGCCTTTAATCCCAGCACTCGGGAGGCAGAGGTAGGAGGATTGCCATGAGTTAAGGCCACCCTGAGACTACATAGTGAATTCCAGGTCAGCCTGGACTAGAGTGAGACCCTACCTCGAAAAACAAAAAAACAAATTCCTGAGTTCATGTGATTATCCCGCCTCAGCCTCCCAAGTAGTTGAGGTGTCAGGCATACACCACAGCACCCAGCTTGGTCTCTCATCTGTACTTCTCAAGAGCACTCAGAACATGCTCAACCTCACCTCCATCCCCCTTTCTCTCAGGCCTCCACAATGCTACCATGCATGCAGCCCACCACTGGAGACAATCCTCTAGGGGGCCAATGTGTACACATGCCTCCTAGGGTCAAGAAGCTTGTTATCTGTCTCATCTAAAGAGGGGGGGGGCTGGAGAGATGGCTCAGTTGTTAAAATGCTTGCCTGCAAAGCCTAAGGACCCAGGTTTGATTCCCCAGTACCCATGTAAAAGCCAGATGCAAAAAGTGGTGCATACATCTGGAGTTCATTTACAGTGGTGGAGGCCCTGGTGCACTCATTCATATTCTTTCTCTCTCCTTAAAAATGAATAAATATTTTTTTTTTGTTTTGTGTTTTGTTTTTCGAGGTAGGGTCTCACTCTAGCTCAGGCTGACTGGAGTCTCAGGCTGGCCTCGAACTCACAGAGATTCTCCTACCTCTGCCTCCCAAGTGCTGGGATTAAAGGCATGTGCCACCACGCCCAGCTAAATAAAAATATTTTTATTTAATATTTTTATTTATTCATTTTCAAGCAGAGAGGTGAGAGAGAGAGAGAGAGAGCGCACCAGGCTCACCACCTTGTGGGTCTGGCTTATGTGGGACCTGGGGAATTGAACCTGGGGCCTTAGGCACTGGAGGCAAGTGCCTTAACCACTGAGCCATCTCTCCAGCCCAATAAAAATATTTTTAAAACAAAAAAACTTAAAAAAAAACAAAAAACATAAAGAGTGCCACTGGCTAGTGTGGTGGTGCACACCTTTAGTCCCAGCACTCACTCTGGAGGCAGAGGTGGGAGGATCGCTGTGAGGCCAGCCTGGGGCTGCAGAGTGAGTTCTAAGTCAGCCTGAGCTAGACTAAGACCCTACTTCAAAAAAACAGTGCCATGTGGGCGTGGGGAACAGTTCCTATATGGGAAAGCTTTCACAGGTACTTCCCCTCTGGTACTGAAGGAAAGAGGGATGGTGCCATGATTGAGAGCACCATAGTGGCCTTTGAGTTTCACTGGAAGCTGGGGAGGGGCCTGTGGAATCGGAAGGAAGCAAAGAGCAAGCTGTACCAGAAAGCAGAGTGGAGGAAGTTCAGGGAAAGGGTGGGACGAGAGAAGCTCCAGGACAGCTTTCTGCTGTCCTAGAGATCAGCTCTGAGTCAGCAAGGCCTATGAACCTTCTTGTGACAAATGCTGCCAGATGCACACACAGGGCTGGCAGGCCCGGGAACCATACGAGGACAAAGGGCAAACCAAACCCATTTGTCTTTCCCTGTGCTCTGTGAAAGGAGGGTTCTAAGTCTTGTGTCTTGTTCTTTCCGACAGTCACCCAGTGTGGCTAGAGGATTTTCTATCCTGATAGTTTGTTGCACAAACAGAGTCATGCACACTTCTCACAGTCATGGAGGCCCCAGAAGTGCACACACTTCATTTCACCAATAGCATGTCTCAAACAGTCCCAGTCCCATCAGGTAAAGAGCTGAGTTAGCCTCAATGCCATCCACCAAGCCAACATGTGAGGCAGGTTGTACCCAGCTGCCCAGATTCACTATGTAAGTGTCTTCCTTCCACTGAAAGCAGCACCAATTATCTCTACACTGGTTATCTCTACATTAGAACAAATAAGAAACCTGTATGAACTACGAGCCAATGGTCACATGCACTTATGTACAATATGGACGAAAAAGAAAACGGACTTACCTCCTCTACAGACACAGGTAGGATGACTCGACTACAAGAGAGGGGAAAGACAGTATCAACTTCAGGTTCTGAAACCTGCCCAAGACTCTTAAAGCATTGCCCAGACACACTGACTAGACCCCAACAGGGAATGGCCCGCTGAGTGCTTCAATGATAGGACCCTTGTGTCCATTTAGAAGCCTGAGATTCAAGGCAAACCTGAATCGCCCACCAGCTACTTATTTCTCAGGACACTAACTCACATTTGGAGCTGTCTTCTCCTATTCCCTTACCTATCACTTCCCCAGGACTTGCTAATGTATCCAGTAAAACAGAGAGGTAGAATGGGGGAAATGACTGAGCAGTTAAAGGCACTTGCTTGCAAAACCCGGCAGCCCACCTTCAATTCCTCAGTACCCACATAAAGCCAACACAAAGTGGCACATGTATCTGGAGTTTGTTTGTAGTGGCAAGAGGCCCTGGTGCACCTGTTCTCTCCCACTCTCAAATAAATAAATAAATTTTAAAAAAAGTAAACAGAAAATACACCATGATGAGGACTGAGACCCAAAGAATCAGACCCTGAGGATTTACAACTTTCCAACACAGCCCTCACCAGACTGGGCAGGGGCCAAATTCCCCAGAGGCTTAGTTGCAGGAAGAGTAGGCACAACCACCTCTGCCCTGGGCAGGATGTTACAATGCAAGCTATTACTATGTAGCTCCAAAAGGGAGCAGCACCCAGCTTGCATTCTTGACCTCCAGAATCTGTCCCAAGGCACCCTCACTGATCACTTTCCTTTTTTCCCCACTGTTATGACCTCCAATTGCTAGAGGTCCCACAAATAACCCGATGAAGAAACCATGGCCAGTGTAAGGCCATATCATCCCGAACACACTGATCTCATCTGATCTCGGGAGCTATGCAGGGTTGGGCCTAGTTAGTGCTTGGATGGGGGAAATCATGGGCAGCAAAGTCCCGATGAGAGTCAGAACTCCTGAAAGTTAAGAGGACTACTGGCACTTTTCCAGGTGTCTGGCATCTCTAACAGATTAATGGCCTACCCCCAGTTCGATGCTGTTTAAGGTCAAAGACCTGAGAGGAAAGGCATGGGTTGGACTCTGAAGTCAAGTTGGTTCCCAAGCTGAGATTCAGGCCTCAGAGCCTTGCTGGGTCCCTCTGTTTCTTGTATACTTGCTTGGTGAAGCATGAGCACATCATCCCTCCTATGCAGGGGGTTCAAGGGTGGCTCCTTGCTCCAGGCTACTAAACAGCTTGCTGTTTCTAGCTCCACCAAGTTCTCTCAGGAAGCAAGAAGCATAGCGAGAGAGCCGAGAAAAGCATCACAGTAAAAGCCAGGCACCAAGCAGAAAAAGTAGCAGGAAAAAACAAAATGGACTCCAACTCTTCAAAGCTAACTCCCTTCCTCCAGAGGGACTCAAATAACGTAAACCCTCCCATTACAGAAAGCCAGCAGCGCAGAAAAATACTCCCAACTTGGAGGCCAGAATTTGCACCCTCAGAAGAAACTTCCTAGAAAACAATACGCCTTTTATCTTCAAGAACACAGCAAAAATCATATCCAGGAGTTTGCAGAAATCAAATCAGGGAGAATCCTGTTGAAGGAAGTGTCCAAAAAACAAGTCAACAGGGACAACCTCCAGACCAAGCCCTCCACCCAAAGAGACTGGTACCAACCAGTTCCTTACAGCAGGATGCTCTAGCTTCTTCCATTACAGCCACACAGCCAGATACCCCTCTCTCTCTCTCTCTCTCTCTCTCTCTCTCTCTCTCTCTCTCTCTCTCTCTCTCTCTCTCTCTTTCTCCCTGTCCTCAAGCACACACAACCATTTCAGCAGCAATAGGGGACAATTCCAAAGGACGGACCACAGAAGCCCAGCTAGGCTGAGACTGAAGCCACGCTCTCTATAGTGTGACCTTCACTCACACCCTTCCCAGAGCTGCAGCACTGCAGCCTCAGCCAGCATCTCAGAGGCCCCCTCTCGCTCTGTCCCCTGGCCAGGAAAGCACACACAGGGCACAAGCTGGGCAGGAAGGAAGGCAGACAGGTCTGCAGCCCCGGCACCTTGAGCCTTTCCCTGGGAGGCTTCAAGGGGAGAACAAAAAATGAAAGGAGTATCTGTTGCCCCAAATCATTCAGCTGTCTTTTGCAGGGTCTGACCTTCTTTTCAAAAATATACATTTCTACAGACTGTAGGACTCATATGAAAAGAGAAAAAAAAATCTCAAAAAATGGGGGGGGCCTGGACACTGAGGAATAAAATGCAAAATGTACCAAATTCCCTCAGAGAATGTTGGCATCCTAGAGTTCTTGCTCTTCACCACCTAAAGCTCTGAGTTATGACAGTTTTAACATCACACTGGACATCAAGAAGAGAGGCCACAGGACTGCAAATATTGCTCTTCACACAAGGTGTCAAGCTTGGATGACAACTGAGTCTCTACTTCCTTTATCATTCAAACTGCACACTATGTCCTCAATGTCCTCAACACCTTCAAGGAGCATGTGAGGTGGGAACAAAGTGCCTTCACTGAGAAAAAGAAAAGAGCTTTTGCCATGCCTGCCTAATCACCAGAAGAGTTCCACAAGTTTCTCTCTACTTGGACATTTCCCACTTCTGAGTTTTCTGAGGCCTCTTCCCAATGCTGCCCACCTCCCCTCTCTTCCCCTCCAGAGAAGCAAAGACTCACTGTAAATTCTACACACACACATCCAATCTCTCCTGGAGAGGAGAAAACTTCCGTGATGCTTTGGGTGGGGTGGTGGAGTCCTGGGGTGCTAACTTGGAACCATGAACTTCAGGGATGGGTCACCTTGTATCTGAAGAATTTCGTAGTCCAAATTCCCTGGCACCTGTCAACCAGTTCCCTGGATCTCAGGGGCAAACTCTTCTATCTCCCTTCAATTCTTGACAAATAAATAAACAGATAAATAAATAAATCAACAGTTCCTCACACCCCCCCAGGCATTATCTAAGAACTCCTTCACTGTTTCTCTTCAATTAATGGCCTCCTCAACTCCTTCAAGCAATGTCTCCATCTCTTTGTATGAAGACCAAGAGATTTCCTTGGTAACAACCCCTGTCTACCACCTGCCATCACGGGTACATCCATTCACAAATCTACTGTCTCTCTGGGCTGTCCTCTACCCTAACTTCCTGGCGTTCTTTCTCCATCATATAACTCCTTCATATCACTTCTGGACTTCCTTTATCTCTCTAGTGTCCCCAAGTGCTTTAAAAAGTGTAAGCTTTGCCCAAAAGCCTCCTCTTCTGCACATACCACTGGGGCACCATGACACTATAGGACCCCCATGACAGCCCCCTATAATTTAGCTCTCTTCTGTCACCCAAGCCTGGCCCTGATTCCTTGGGGTTTTTTTGTTTTTTGGTTTGTTTGTTTTTTTTTTTTTTTGCAACCGATTCTCACAATCCTTCCTCTGCTTCCTAACGCAGCCCCGGGTTTCCCTGAGCACTCCTCACCGTCACCTCCACTCCATTCCAGAAGCTGTCTGTCCTCCCTGATCTTTCCTGCCCTCCAGCAGCCAGCTCACCGGGGCTCCCGGGTCCCTCCTGCAGTTCTGACCCCTTCATCTCTCGGCACCCACCGGAGGACCACGCCACATCTACTTACTGTCCATCTGACCCAAGCCTCCTCGGGCCCTCACTGCTCCTCGGCCTCCCGTCCGGCCTATTCGTCCGTCCCTCCCTGCCCCTCGGGCGGGCCCCGTCCAATGTCCCCTCCGCCCCTGCCCAACAGCCCCCACCGGCTGCCCCATCCCCGGCGCCGCGCCGCATCCCGACCCTCCTCCCCGCTTCCGCGCGGCGACACTCACTACTCCTTGAGCAGCACCATGTCGCTCCGCTCGGCGACTCGCCGGCTGCCCGCCCGCCCGGCCTCCCGGCTCCCGCCTGCTTCCCGGCGGCCGCTCTCCCTGTGGCCCGGGCCGGCCCGGCCGCCCGTGCGCCTTCGTCGTGGTCTGCTGTGTCCCCGCCGCGCCGCGCCGCGCGGGCTCCCGCCGCCCCGGCCTCGCCACCTCCCCGCGCCGCCGCTGCTGCCGACGCCGCCCGCCCGCTCGCTCGTTCGCTCGCTCGCCCGCCGGGAGCTCCGGTTCCGCAGCGCCGCGCGGGGGCGGGGCGTCTCTGCGGCAACCGGAGCGTCAGACGCAGCGGTGCGCGCTGACCTCACGCGGGGGCGGGGCGGGGCTTCCCGGGCCCGCCCCTTCGGTCCCGCGCATGCGCGCACGCGGCAGCCCTTGAGGTGGGCCCGGGGCGGTGGTGGCGATGCTCCCTGGAGCGAGCACTGACGGAGTGCCTGTAGGACACGGCATCAAGGAAAGGTGTGTCAGAAATACAAAATAGCACTCACTCGGGAGGTAGGAGGATCGCCGTGAGTTCGAGGCCAGCCTGAGACTACATAGTGAATTCCGGGTCAGCCTGGGCTAGAGTGAGACCTTACCTCGGAAAAAAAAAAATTAAAAAAAAAAAAAGATGCTTGCTTGCAAAGCCTGCTAGTCTGGGTTCGATTTCCCCATTACCCATGTAATAAAAACATTAAAGGTTTAAAACATAATAATGTAATATGTACATAATATATGTAAAAAACATAATAAAAGACATAAAAAGTGGCACCTGCATCTTGAGTTGGATTGCAGTGGCAGGAGGCCCAGGTATACCCATTCTCTCTCTCTCTCTCTCTCTCTCTCTCTCTCTCTCTCTCTCTCTCTCTCCCTCTCTCCCTCTCTCCTTGCAAATAAATAAAATATTTTAGCCAGGCATGGCGGTGCATGCCTTTAATCCCAGCACTCAGGAGGCAGAGATAGGAGGATCACAGTGAGTTCAAGGCCATCCTGAGACTACATAGTGAATTCCAGGTCAGCCTAGACTAGAGCGAGACCCTACCTTGAAAAAACAAAAAAAAAAAGTATATATTTTAAAAAGCAGTATTTATTGACTAGTTGGCCTATGGTAAGAGTAAGAGAGGAGGCAAGAAAACCATGCAGGTTGGGACCTGGGCACTTGGGTGGATAGTACTGAGTTCATTGACACACAGGAGATAATTAGCCCAGGGTGGGACTTATTGAGAGCCAGGAGTTTGAGTGACATCTGGGTACAATGGTGAGTGAGGGAGCTCTCCAAGATTGTTGCTTAGGAAAGAAGTGGGAAGTGGCTGTACTGTTAACCAGCTGTGACTAGTCTTTAAGGCCACCGGGAGTATTACGCATGTTGATCTTTCATTATTCATTAAATTCTAATATGGGAAAAAGAAGTCTCCAGAAATCCAAGCCCCGTTGAGGGAAGGCTGAGAGAGCATATGATGACCTGAAGTTTGAGATTAAGTGTCATGGCCCCTGGTCCCTTGACCCTCTGGAATGGGGCGCTCTCTCTCTCTCTCTCTCTCTCTCTCTCTCTCTCTCTCTCTCTCTCTCTGTTTTGTTTTGCTTTGCTTTTGTTTTTTGAGGTAGGGTCTCCCTCTACCCCAGGCTGACCTGGAATTCACTCTGTAGTCTTAGGGCGGCCTCAAACTCACAGCCATCCTCCTTACCTCTGCCTCCTGAGTGCTGGGATCACAAACGTCCACCACCACGCCCGGCTTGTTTTATATTTTCTAAAGAGAGACGAGCTTTACTCCCTCTCACCTACCTTATGGCTAGAACTCTCTGTACTTTCTCCTCTTTCCTTCTCTTTATCTAATAAAGTCTCTCTAAACCTTAAGAGAGAGAGAGAATATGGGTATGCCAGGGCTTCTTGCCACTGCAAACGAACTCTAGGCGCACATGCCACTTTCTGCATCTGGTTTTACTAGGGAATTGCCCCCTACCATCAGGCTCTGCAAGCAAGTGCCTTTAACCACTGATCCATCTCTCCAGCCTCCTTTTTTTTCTTTTTGTTGTTTTTATTTTTTTGAGGTAAGATCTCACTCTAGCCCAGGCTAACCTGGAATTCGATAGTCCGAGGCTGGCCTCCAACTCACAGCAATCCTCCTGCCTCTGCTTCCTTCCCGATTGCTGGGATTAAAGGGCCATACACTGCCCTTGTACTGGCTCTCTCCAGGAAGAAACCAGATCCTGCCCCCTTGGGAATATGCAGTCAACTTGGGGAAACTACATTTACTCATTCACTCAATAAATATTGATTGACCACCTGTCCCTGTCCTGAGTCTTTTTCTAGGCACTTAGGATCCAGAGGTGATCAAACAAAACAAAACCCTTCCCTTGCTGAGTAGAGGGAAGCATAATATAAACAGATGCGGATATGGCTTGTAGCAATGGCTAAAAGCATAACTAGGAAGCTGAACTGGTTGACTGGACTTGGTAGGCGGCATTAGTCAGTGGTCACAGCCATGGAAGACCCTTGCAGGAGCTTATGTTTAGAGGCCTGAAGACAGAGGAGTTACTGCTAACTAGTTGATAGGTTGAGGCAAGGTGGACGACTGTGCTGGGTACTGGGGTAATGAAAAAGCAGAATATATGAGGATCAGCCTCTGCCCTCTGGAGCTCAGGAGCCTGCAGGAAACAGTCTCTAGCAACTCCAAGTGACCATGTGTGACTCAGGATCAGTCTGACGAAGGTTGGAGAAGACCTGGGAGACAACGTAAGCTAGAGAAGGGGAAGAAGAAGGAATGCCTCCCTGAGCGGAACACACAGAAGCACGGGTGCTGGTCAGGTGCATCTGGAGGCCTCCTGCAGGTGAGAGCCAAGGGAAAATGAAGTGTCTCAAGGTGGGGCTGAGCTCGGAGACTTAAGCGCCAAACCAAGTACAGCATTTCAGGAACCAGGGAACATTAAAGAACCTCCTAACTCACTGCTTAGAGTCAAGTCTTTTTTAAAAAAATATTTTATTTATTTGTTTATTTGCAAGCAGAGAGACATAGAGAGAGAGAGTGAGAGTCAGAGAGAGAATGGGTGCACCACAGCCCCTGACTGCTGCAAACTCCAGATGCATGCACCCCTTTTGTGCATCTGGCTTTAATGTGGATGCTGGGGAATTGAACTCAGTCTGTTAGGCTTTGCAAGCAAACACCTTAACCGCTGAGCCACCTCTCCAGTCCCTGAGCCACCTCTCCAGCCTTTTTTTTTAATGCATCTATTTACAAGCAAAGCCTCCAGCCACTGCAAACAAACTCCAAATGCACATGCCACTTTGTGCCTCTGGCTTTATGTGGGTACTGGGGAATGAAACACGGGTCCTTAGATTTGCTGGCAAGCGCCTTAACTACTGAGCAATCTCCCCAGCCCTTAAGTAACTATTTTATTTATTATTTATTTGAAGGCAGAGAAAGGAAGGGGGGAGAGTATGGGCATACTAAGGTGTCTAGCCATTGAAAATGAACTCCAGATGCATGCACCACTTTGTGCATCTGGCTTGACTTGGGTCCTGAGGATTTGAACCCTGACCATCAGTCTTTGCAAGCAAATGCCTATAACTACTGAACAATCTCTCCATCCCTATCTTTAGGCTCTAACCTTAATTTCATGTTCTCTTCTCCTCGGCTTATATTCAAAGTTCTTTGGTTATCTAAAACTGGTAATATTTCTTTTTAGAGAAATTCAGTATACAAAGTCCACATGTTATGTTATTTTCACATTTTGAGGGTTTTGTTTTGGTGACAGGGTTCGTGTATCTCAGGCTGGCCTCAAACTCACTAAAGATGACCTTGAACTTCTGACACTCCTGTCTGGACCTCCTGAGTGCTGGGATTATAGATATGTACCACCACGCCAGTGGTTTATGGGATCCTAGGGACCAAACTCAGTCTTAGCGCAGGCTATACAAGCCTTCAGATGTGTAGACCATAGCTTTCTTCAACTGTGTCCAACTACAAGCCCAAAGCCTAAGGCCTTGGAGTCCCAGCCCTACACTGTCCTCTGTGGGGTGACCTTGAGCAAGTTACTTCACAGCTC
>PVHP010055292.1:0-10020 GCA_004024765.1 Zapus hudsonius | reverse complement strand
GAGTACTAAGATATACAGGATCCCTTGCCACAAGGACTAATACAGACAGCCCACGAAGGAGGATATACAACTGATCAGGGATGGGGAGGGGGGGGAATTGGGGAAGTCGGGATAACAACGCATGGTTTGCCCACTAAATAATGTAACTCATTATGGACAATAAATATTAAATTAAAAAAAAAGTCAGGCATGGCCACACATGCCTTTGACTCCATCACTAAGGAGAGTGGGGACAGGAAGATCACTTGAACTCTCCAGCCAGCCATTCCAACTGAGAAATACGGCTCAGTGAGAGACACTGTCACGTGGAAATAGAGCAAAAGAGTGACAAAGAAGGAAACCCTATCTTCCTCTGGCCTCCACATGCAGGCATACAGGGTGTGTCCATTTGCACACACACACAAACACACACACATGCATAAACAACACAATATACACTTACACAAGTGAAACTATACTTTAAAACAAATCAAATATTATTAAAGTGCTTGAACTACAAAGTATCTACACTGCAAGGTAGAAGGTACTTTCAGAGAGATGAGGTGTATAAATCAGGACTGTTCTTAATATCGGATCTATCACATTGCAAATGCCTATGCAAAAGCTATTGTAAGGCTACAATGACATTTTCTTAACTTCTATTTTACACTGGAGCAATCAGTGTCCCATTCCTCTTTGAGGCTCAAACTTACTAAAAAAGGGTACATACCTCAGTGGTCTAGTTTAATGGGTTATATCTAAGCAGAAGAATAATTAGTCTCCAGCAATGTAAAGAAAATAGGAAAACAAAATCAAAACTGAATTACCATTAGTATTCTGAATCAACAGAAAGATGAATGCCACTGCAATATCTTAAATCTTTAGAGCAATGGGTGTTTCATCCTTAAACTTTTAGGGATAGAATACAATTGTTGTACCATGACAGTGTGACCCAATTTAGAAAGAGGCATAGCAATCAAAAGAAGGTTGAGTCAAGAAGTTGTGTCCGTGACTTTAGGCATTTACATGTGGGATTGACTATTCAATCTTGGAAATACAACAGTCACAAAGCAGCTAGACAAATACCCACAGCTGACATATTAGAGCTCAAGCAAGATGCTCTACCGGGTGAGATTTCCCATTTTACCACTCTGAGTTAGCCAGTGGAGTAGATCTGCTCCATAGCTGTCCCATGGGTCCTGAATGGAGCTGTGGTCATAATGTTTCTGTTTTCTGACATTCATTCTTCCATGTTATAATCCAAGTCTCTCTAGCACTAATCATGATAATGGTATGTGATCTTCTGGTTTAACTTGTTTAGTGTTCACTACTGAAAATGGCACTTAAGGCCAACAATATGTCTTATGTTCATAAGTGTGTCTTTTGAACTATCTTAAGGAATTTTCATTATTTGTAACATGGACAGAGACCTCATTATCTTGGTGTAAATAAGATTAGTACTTAACAGAAATTTGTCTTTGTTCATTATGAGAGGTCCCCTGACCTTCAACTTGAGGAGTATAGCATTAAAAACAAAAGATAAAATCCCACAGTAAACTGAAAAATAGAAAGGCGACATGAGGAAAGGAAAAAAAAAAAAAAACACTTGGCAATGAATACCAAGACTTACAAATGACTCTCTTCTTTCAAGATAATCAGGAATACCCCCCCAACAATGATACCCACAGTCTGCAGAAAAGGGGGAGGTAGGGAGAAAATTAACAGAAATATTAAAAACCATATTCATTATTAAATAGTACAATTAAGATGCAATATTTTCAGTATGTCCTCAAGTCAAATTAAATTTGGGAATGTATAGAAATTGGACTACATTTTATTCTTTTAGCACTTAGGGTTAAAAATTACATAATTTACTCAAGGTCTTACTACCTATAAATTTGGTCAAAACTATCACATGACTTAAACCTACATGATTTGTTTTAACCCAAACCAGGGCTCATTAAAACTCTGAAATAGTCCATAATTCCTTGGAATTCAGAGGACTTGATCTAGACCAGTTGCCTCCTTAGATAAGTTTCCATCGCTGAATCAAATATGCAATCAATCCTGTGCCCAGTCTATAGTATTAAACTCATGAATATAAGGTTATTTAGTAAAATCATATTCCTATACTTGGTTGGTCTTCTGTGGACTCTGAAGTCTAGAACAAGTTCTCTTGCATCCCCTGCAACATGATGATGAATGAATGCAGTCAGAGACCATCCTGAGCAAAACTCTATCCAGGGCTAAAGCTGTGAAGCAAGCTGGAAGGCTGTAGTGATGAGGTGGATGGAAACACTATGTTTTGCAGAGAACCTTACAGTCCAAAGCCTGAGACTAATGTTATCATTTCTATGAAATGCTGAAAAGATGCCAAGAAAAATCAAAGGAAGGGATTATTACTCAGACAACCCAAGATGTAGACTCACACAAAGGTCAGCTTGTTCCCAAAGCAAACAAAATACTCAATCTATGTGATGGATGTTGAAATGCTGTTTATTATGTGTAATACAGAATTACATTTTGAAACATTTCCTCAGGAGTCTTCCCTGTTGATATCTGGATTTCACCAATGCTACCACACTACCCATTTAGGATTATTAGAATTAATTTTGAATCAATGGCTCATAAGAGGTCTACATCTAATAGGTCAGTTTGTAATAATATGAATAAATGTAAATTCAACCCACTTCTGTGATTTTCTATATATGCTACATGAAACACAAAAGTTACTTCGGGAACAGAATGTCTATGAATTATGGAGCCTGTATGGAAATCTGGATCATAACACAAAGTAGTTATTTATCTAATGGGAAAGAGGCCAATGGCAGAGGCACTTGGAATTTCCAGTCTACTAATCCCCCAACAATACTCCCTCAGATGTTTAATTGAGAATCTTATTCAAACATTGTGGTGAAAATTCTAAAAGTAAAACGTCATGTCTTAGGACATACACCATGTATTAGGAAAATGCCATTTTATGACCTAAATATAACTAGGCTCTTAAAGCTTGCTGTTTCTATGGACATATCTTTGGTTTTTGGATGAAGGCAATCTCCAGACATCCTCCAATCTGTCCTCCACACAAGCCAAGGTAATCATTTTCAAATTATAAATCTCGTTTACTCCTCCAGCATCCCAAGCTCAAAAAATTAATATCTTACTGTTGCACTTAGGCCAAGGACAAAAGTCTTTAACAATTTTTTTTTAACAAAGTCTGGTTGTTTTCCTGCCCTCTTGCTCTTTTATTTCCAACCTTAAGCATTTCTTTGAGCTTCTCTTATTGCAGGGACAAAATACTTACTGTTCTAGAATTTACCTTCTAGTTGGGAAGGCAAGTAAATGTAGTCAGAAAAAGAAAAAATATGGGAAGGGGAGGGGAGCAGAAAAGAGGAGGGAAGCGGAAGAAATGAAGGTAAGAGAGAAGGAAATAAAAGGAAAAAGGGAAGATATAAGTACATAGAGGAAGGAGAGAGGGGGCAGGAAATGATGGGGAGGGAAGGGAAGAGAAGGGAGGGCATGGAGGGAAAGGGAAAGGAGGAAAGAGGACTCACAAAATGGGAAGGCTTAGGGGACAACATCTGGACACAGTCTGTAGCTTTCACACACAGTTTTTCAGTCTTCTGACAATCTTTGACAAATGGGACTGGTAACTGATAGAAAAGAACTTCCCAAAACTCCAGGAATATCATTTTATCTTCCTTCAACATGCAGAAAGACCTTTTAGGATTTTGTTTTCTAAAAATGGCCTAAAGCAATTAGACATACATTTAGACAATTACGAAACAATATTAATGATTATGCCATTGGACACCTAGGCCTGACACCTTTTTAAACACAGCACACCCACCCAGAGAGAGTAATCTATATGATAGTTTAGAATGTCACAACTGTCATATAACATATGAACATCTTCCAAAACTATCCTTTGCCCAGTTTGCTGCAACAGTGGATGAGTTATTAGATAGGCAAGAAAATGATTCTATGGTCTTCTTGATCACCCTGGGAATCAGGAGGAGGTGTTTTAAGTTACATGCATTCCCAAAGGAGGGTATTTTACATGGTTTTGTTTGTTTAATATGAATGATGAGAAATGTGCCCAAAACTCATTTATTCAGATTTGTTCATTGCATGCACTCTTCAATTTCCTAAAACATTTCAAGAACTTTAGGATAAAAAGATATGATTTTGAATACTGACTTACTGACACAAAAGTTCCTTTGCCCAGGTACACTCACAAATCTTTCAATATTAGGAACTACCCACAACCTCCACCTCTTTCTGCCACAGTGGTATTCACTCCCATTTTCGTTTCTTCCCCAGATCCTGTGAACTTGCCATCATGAAGAAGAGTTATGTCAGGCAGGTACATCATTCAGTGGGTGCAAGTATGCAACAAAATGTAAAATACACAATTCCATGTAAATCCATAGGGCTTTTACAACCATTTGGTATCTTTTTTTATTCTACCCGAAGTTGAGGGAAAAGAATTTGGAAAGCAGATAACCATTCTGTTCATTATCACCAACAGAAATATTACCGTGAAAGCAAAACTTTAACATTTCTATTATCTTTTAAAACATGTAAGAGTGATTTTATTTAGAAGACTTAGTAATCATGTCTTAAGCCTTTGGTGCAACAAATTAAAAATTTACACTATTCAAATTTTTCACTCAGTTTACATATTACTTTGTATGATAGAAATAACTGATTTACAAAAATGTGATTTAGTCAAAAACTTTTGATAGTATATTCTTTTTTTTAATAAGTTAAGGAATTATATTAGGCTTCTGTCATCCAGGACTGTAATTAAACTTTTCTGTTGCTCAGGATTCCCAATCTCTGGTATTATGTTGTGGCAGCCACACAGGACGAATGCTCTGTGAACTAACCACTAAATGTATGTGACAAATATCCAGAATAAAAGTTTGGGACAGAACATCAGACTCTTAGAAGATTAATCTAGCAAGAATTAAGACATTTTAAACAAAGATTATAAAAATGACTAATGCTGATTCTATATGATGATAGTAGAAAAATTAAAACTTTCAAATAGTCACTGTTTCATCTTATTCTAATAGAAGAAAACAGGCCACAACAGTCTCTGAGCTATAGGCACACCTGTGCAAAAATGACTAAATGTTTTTCTCCCTTTCTATATGATTTTCCTTGCTATGTTCACACTGTGCATCCCTTCATAGGTTACCTCCAGTGCAAGTTCTTTATAGAGTCTACTTTAATTATCCTCTTATAGTAACTCCTGTCCCATCACAATATCCTGTGAGTTTTCTTCATAGCCTATCAGTTTGGAAGATACCATGCCATCAATACTGGAACAACCACTCCTCCGCCATGAGCCAAGCTCAAAATACTTCCTGGTCACCTCAAGCTTCCCTCATTCACCCAGGTTCATTGCTATCCCATAGCTGCCTGTGCTCCGGCTAGCAGAGCAATCTTCAAACTGCGTTTTCCAATCACATCACATTCTACCTACTCTAGTGCAGAGGCTTCTTGAGCAAGGACCATATCAGATCCATCTTTGTAGACAACCGAGTTTAAAAATCTGGCATATAACAAGGGCTGAATAACTATCCTCAAAGCCATGAAGCTGGAAAATAGAGTTGAATCAGCTGAGTTTTAAGATCCCTTCAGCACTACCATTCTATAAAGACATAACTTTATTCATATATGCGATGCCACACTTTCTGCAGAACTCAACTCAGGTTATATATTTCCAACCCAAAGATTATGAGGGTATTAATTACTAACCAGTTCCATGGGATGCTGGCAGGAGCCCTTTGAATAGTAAGCATGGAAAGTCCAATGTACCTGCTCTGGATCCCTGAAATCCCAGTCCCAGTCTTAAAAGCTGTAACATATCAAATACATATAAGGTAAGAGAAGGGGATGACTATACATGGCTAGGGTTGGGCAGCACCTTTTAATTAAGACTCATTCATTGGTTGAATTCTAACATAGAAGTTTCAGACAAACTTGGAATATGTGTGTCTGCACGTGTACCTGTGTGCATTTGTGTGTGCATGTGTGTATTCACGTGTGAGTAGGTGCACATGTGTAAGAGTTCCCATGGAGTGCAGAGGCAGATGCTGCGGGTCTTCCTCTGTCACTCTCCAGCTTATATAAGCACTTACTGAAATTATCAGGCAAGTCTGACAAAAATGCCAAAATATTCAACATGTTGGCTTTGATTATTTTAAGACTTGTTTTATTCACAAGTGAGGTACTATAGACAAACAACTTTTGGGCAAATGTCTTAAATATTTTGTATCTAGGTGGTTCACCATGTTAGTTTCCTATGTTAGACAATCGGAACATAAGGATTTATGGTATGGTTGTATGGTAAATTCTATAACCTATGACCATTTTCATTAAGATTGCAAAATCACTTGATTCTCAAGAAGGACATGGAAATAATATGGACCTACTTGTCCAGTACTCTGTATCTGAAAACGAAGTAGCACAATCCCAGCCTGTATATTAATCTGATAGTGATCAAGTAACCAATGTAATTTTTATAAAGAAAACATATATATATATATATATATATATATATATATATATATAAAGAAACATCTCCTTTCAAATAACCAAATGAACATACTATTTCCATAAAATTTAAATCTTCATGACATATTCATCAAATGACTGGCAGAGAAAGTGCCCTTCCGTTACCATATCTTTGACTACACTTCAAGTAAATTATGGAAAACTTGCTTTCTATAAATGGATCAGTGGACAAAATTATTTGCACTGCAAGATGAGTACTTGAGTCTGAATTCACCCACTGAAAAAGCTAGACATTTTACAGGCATGTGTAATCCCAGCATCCCTACAGGGAAAAGGAAGGTGTAGACAGGAACATCTGCCTGAAGTTTCCAAGCCAGGTAGGCTAATGCCCAAGCCAAGTAGGCTATTGAATGGGTAAACAAGAGCCCCTGGCTCAAAGGAGGTTAAAATGTGTTGGTGGCCACCAATATTTGAAAGTTTTCTTCTGCTCTCCACATGTGTGACGTGCAATTCATGCACACGCAATCACGATCATGAACACACAGACACATACACAAGTATAGACTTAATAAAATCAATAGCTTAGCAGTACCTATGAGGATGTTGCTTATTTGGTCGAGTGCTTGACTATCAAGCACAAGGCCTTGGGTTAGTTAGATCCCCAGCCCCACAGAAAACTCGGCCTGGTGATACACCCCTGGAATTCTAACACTGAAGAGGTGCAGGTAGATGGATCAACATTTCAAGGCAACCTTTGGCCACAAAGAGAGTTTGAAGCCAGTTTGTGATACATAAGACTCAAAAGACTCTGTCTTTAAATAAACAAATACATAGACAAATACACACCACACACACACACATATATATATGTATATTATATATAATATGTTATTATATTATATATTATATATTATATATTATATTATATAATTATATATAATATATATATATATATATATATATATATTAGGTCGATATCCCAAAACATGATTATAGCAACACGAGCCAAGCAAAAATTATTCACATGACTCAATGAAATGAAAGACAAAAGTAATAGTAAACTTTAGAAAGGACAAGCCTTCCTGCTTCAGTTTCAGTGAACAATATGAAAGAATGAAAGTCATAAACTGGCTTTAATGGGGCTTCAGAGTTTTACAATGGGGTAAGTTTGGTGTCAGTTGCTGCAGAAGGTTGTGATTGAAAATGTTCCTGTGGAAGAAGAAATGTCACAGTATTTTGATAAGCAAGAGATGAACTTTTTTATCCCCCTTGTGCCATCAGCAAGACGAAAAGAACAAAATGCATCATTTATAACCCACAGCTCGACCATTATCTCCTGGTGAGACACTTGTTTTAAACAGGCAAGGACCTTTTCTCCCTCTCCACAAAGTGTGGAGCTCTCTGCGAGGCTCCTTCTCCCTCAGAGCCATGAAAGAACTGACTCTCGGGCAGCCAAAGTTTCCAGGCAACCGCAGAAGGGCACTCCTCCACCCTCCGGGTCACAGTCAGTTCTGATGTACAGAGGCAGCAGACGAGCAGCATATGTCTCTTTGATCACAGATATCATCTGAAACTGATGTGGAGAGAAAATCCTGTACAGCACCAAAGCTTTGCAGGCTCTTTTTCTGACTTCACCCACCAAGGGAAGAAAGAGGGCCTTGCTCAAATTATGAGCAGAACATTTATTGATGTTAAAAATTGCACACTATGTGAGAATTTGTGTGTGTGTGTGTGTGTGTGTGTGTGTGTGTGTGTGTGTGTGACATACTTGAGATTGTTTCACAAAAGCTATGGCCAATTAGATAAAGCCAAATTAAAAAGTGACATATGTATAGCTGCATTAATTCTTTTCCTCTGAGGATTTTGATTGAGAAATGGGCTTTGTATGCTGAGAATCCTGTTGAGAATCCCAGTTCCTCTGCTCTGGCAGAATTCATGGTCATGAATACCAACAATTATGATGGCTTTCACCTACCGAGAAAAGGTTACATTTTGTATAGCAGTTAATCCATTTTAATATATTTTTCAATATTTACATTGTAGTCACATTTATTGGAAGTTGTATTAGATTTACAAATTAAATTGTGTTGAATTATATTATTTCTATCAAAAATAACCTCAATTATGAAGTATGAAGTATTTCTCCTTGTGTTTTGGACCTCAGTAGAGTTTATACTTCTAAGTGTTTAGGTCTGATGACTATTTCTGCATGATTATTTTAAGAACACTCACCAGTAGATCCAGATCTAAATTGATGCAATCTATTGAGCACTCTAGGAAGGAGCCGGGATGAGCACGCAGCAAGTGGCCCATGCACATTCTCTGAAATACTGTTGTCTTTGATCAAAGTGCGCAGGCCAACATCAAAGCTGTCCACACACAACAGTCACACACAAATAACCTGCTAATGTGTCCATTTGTTGATTATCTCCTGGAAATAATAAATGGACTAAATTCCCGTGGTTCTTTTCAGTGTCCAGGCTCCTCTAAGGCCAGTAGCTGCAGAGCATTTTACCAACTTAGTAGCAGACATCACCAGCAGGAAGGCAGGAAAGTACAGTAATTGTCTGATGCAATAGAGCAGAGAAGAAATTACTCTCCCAGAGGATTTACTTCAAAGCTGTGGGCTGCAATTCTTGATGTCTGAAAAGGCATAACCTTAGTGTTACTCCTGGCTAGGCCACAAAGTGTGGGGGATCTGGGTATTGGTGAAGGGGGTGGGGCTCCCAGAGCAGGGCCAGCTGTTGGGATATAGAATGTCACCACAAGGTAGAAGACAAGCAAGTGGTTTTAAAAGTTTGTCATCTCATGCTCTATATCTATCATTCCATATTTCCCAAAAGATGCCAAGTGGTGTGGACAGTATAAATGCAAAGTCTCACACTATTTGGACACAGTGACCTATAAGGATCTTTGTCAATGTTTTAAAAGCCTAATTAGGTATTTGCGTTTTCATAGTTGTAAATAAAATACACATTTATTAGCCACAACATGCTATATTAAATATTTTCATGTTATCATTTTCAAAATGTCTTGTAAGCTAAGTGTATTTTAAGCTCATTTTACAAAGGATAAAAGCTGAAGTAAAAATAATGTCAGAGTTAGGATGAGAATAAGAGCCAGACCAAGTATTTAACTCTATCTGATCACTTTTTATTCTGAGAATCAAATGTCCAGATTTGCAGTGGTATCTAATCAGAATTTAATGCAAAAGTCTTCAACTTGTAAAAAATTAAAGAGAAGAGAGGAAGGTTGCAGCTTTAAAACATAAATAACAGCCTCCCCGTCAGTTGCTCGCATAGTGCATCTTTTCTTGGAAGCCCAAGAGTACGGGATCTGGTGCATATCACCCTGAATCCCCAGTTCCAATCAAGGGTTCCCCCTCACTGAGTGGAATATTTGGCCAAATTTTTTTAAAATATTTTCTTTATTCATTTTCAAGCAGAGAGAGAGAGAGAGAGAGAGAGAGAGAGAGAGAGAGAGAGAGAGAGAGAGAGAGAGAGAGAGAGAGAG
>PVHP010055291.1:0-10177 GCA_004024765.1 Zapus hudsonius | reverse complement strand
AAAAAAAAAAAAGGGAGAGAAAAAGAAAAGCTAACATTTGTGAAGTTTTGTTTTCTAGTTTTGCTGAGTTTAACTGTCACATGTAAAGAGCACTTTGTATTATATACATTTGGTACCATTTTTAATATTAATACATTAATACAATTTGTTATCCTATGAATTTGTAATATAGTATAGTTGATATGTGATGATTTATAAAAATAACCATCTAGAGAAAATGATAACAAGATCTTGTTTCCAAGGCTTACTTAAATATTAGACATGTAATGAAAGAATGTATACAAGTCAGTTAACTTTGTTTCCTCCAGTTGTTTCATCCCTTATATTGGCATTCATAGATTTGCTCTAGAAAATATAAGAACTGTGACACTTTGTGGTGTGGTCTAAAGGGTCAAGTTCATGGGCCATCACATATGTCTCAGCTAGCATTTGTGACACTTTCAACCATGAAGAAGTGTCACAAGGTTGCTAACCTTCCCAGCCAGCTGTCCATTCCCCAGAGTACTGGATGGGGTGCGTCGTCCTGCTCTGGTGATTTCCTGATGCCTCTGACTTGATTTCTCTTTTTGTCTAATCACCCAAATTGCAAACCATGTATTTTTTTTTCTGGAGTAAACAGAGACCACTGACACGAAACACAATCTGCGGCCATGAGAAGGCTGACCACACCTCCTACTGGGAGGGAACAGCGAACCAGCAAACCATGTATTTTTGATGTATCTCATTTGCTGTAATTGACATCTTCAGAAATTCCAGTAAAGATTCCGAGCAACAGAAGAGGCAAAAGAGTGACACAATTCATCTTAACATGCAAAGCAAATGATCTCATAGGAAACACTTCATTGGTGTCAGGTAACACACACACACACACACACACACACACACACACACACACACACACACAGGCCTCCATGCCAGGGATAAGGAGATGGCTCAGCAAGCAGTTAAGCGAGCTTGCTTGATGGAATGATTTTCAATGTGAACCACACCTGATGGGCAGCAGGGAAGGTGAGGAGTGTTTGCTGTGAGCCGGAAGAAATCCAGAGATTTTTCACTCTCCCTCCCCAAAGTAAGGCTGTTCCTCCAAGCCTTCATAGGCTGCACAAGAGAAAATGGTTTGGCAAATACACCCTTGTTAACTGCTTACTCCAAATGGTGCCGAGTCCAAATGTAAACCGAACCCTTTCTTCCATGTATTATTATTATTTTAAATTAATTACTTCATTATTTTTATTTTTGGTTTTCCAAGATAGGGCCTTGCTCTAGACTGGGCTGACCTGAAATTCACTATATAGTCTCAGGGTGGCCTTGAACTCACAGTGACTCTCCTACTTTTGCCTCCCAAGTGCTGGGATTAAAGACATGTGCCACCATGTCCAACTTCCTTATTTCATATGGAACCCAATCATGACTTCACCCTTAGGAAAGAAATTCTGGGATGGTGAAGGCTACCATTCTGTTAATGCACAAGCCACAGGGAACCCGAGATCTCCTACCTGTTGTCACGGACACCCTAAATCCAGATCTGTCCACATGCTTTCTTCTTATTCTTCTTGATGAATTCTATTCGGAAAGTTGAATTTACACATTGAAAAACTGATGGTAAAATTAAAAAAAGCATTAGCAAAAAAAAAAATCCAACTTGAAATCGCTGTTGAATAGAACTGGGAACGGTGAGTTCTTTTCCACAGAAAGTTTAATTTTACTGTTAAGACAGCTTTGAATTCAGAATATCCATAGCCACGGCTATGGCTGTGGTCATCCAACCTTTCAATGGCATCTCCCAAAGGGAGGCTGATTTTGAGTTGCCAAGAATTTTGGCTCCATCTCTCCTTATCTTCAAAGGCTCTTGTATTAAGAATTTCCACCCCAAATTTTGGAATTCTTGTAAACATCTCATCTATGCCTGCCCTTTGCTTTGGTAACTTGGAATACTCCAATCTCCCAAAATATCAAGGGGAAAACAGACTACTTTTCTGCCCAAAACTGTGTTGGAAAGCAGTTTGTTCCCTTAGAACAACTGTGACTAATACAATCATTTGATAAAAGTTGTTGTCCCGGGAATACTTCAGAAGAATTGTGGCATTGAAAACCATAAAACTGGCTTGGCTAAGAGACGTGCAGACAGGTCATTATTTGTTTCTGCTCATGACCAGGATTTACGTTGGTCCCTCCTTCTGAATTAGAAACCTCCAATGTCTAAAACCTAATGCTTTTCCTTAAAGGTCAAAAGTTTACATTTTTTGTGCTCCCATAAGATCAAGGATCCAAGGCAGAATCTTGATGAAGGTTCGAAAGCCAGAAACAAAACATAGGGATGAATGTCATCAACAGCATCAGTGTGGACACAGCCCCATGTGGCTACCTGAGGTGACCTGAGGATGGAGAGAGAGAAACCAGATTCTTCTTAAGTCTCAGTGGTCATCCAACTGTCCCTTGTGCAAGACAAGAACCTCTTTTTTAAAAAAAATATTTTATTTATTAATTTTCAAGCAGAGACAGAGAGAGAGAGAGAGAGAGAGAGAGAGAGAGAGAGAGCACACCAGGGCCACCACCTTGTGGGTCTGGCTTATGTGGGTCCTGGGAAATTGAACCCAGGGCCTTAGGCACTGGAAGCAAGTGCCTTAACCACTGAGCCATCTCTCCAGCCCAACAAGAACCTCTTGATGACATGCCGTCCCTAGATACATGAGAGTTAAATCTCATTCAAAAGATTGTTCTAAAGTCTCTCCTCCAGCAGGACAGACTGACACTGAGCTAAGCCCCCAGCTCTTGTGAGACTGAGGTGGGGGAGAAGGGATGAGAATTCAAATCTAGCCTGGACTACAAAGCGAGATCTCATCTCAAGCCCTATCCTCCAAAAAATAACCTTCCCTCTCCTAACACTTTTCATCCCAGGGTGAAAACTGTACAAACGAAAATCTCCATTCTCATCTCTTCTAGTTCGTAAAGCAAGACCATATTGTATCTACTTTCCTGCAAAAATATTTTTAATTCAACAATATATCTGCCCTTGTCCTGGTGGGCTTGTACAAGTTAAATACATGTGAAGCTTCAGGTAGCTCATCTAGAATCTTTTCTGGTATGAAAAAGTGGTTCAGGGGCATAGTGCTGGTCTATCTCCAGTCATGCAGAAAGTCAGTTTTTTTTTCTTGTAGGAAATGATTATCGGGAGATTATGCTTAACATGCAGCAGGCTTTTTTTCTTGTTTGAGACGAGTGTCTCTACGTAGCTCAAATTGACTTTGAACTTGCTACTCATTATCGTCCAGAATGCTGGAATTACAACCTCACCTGACTCACAGTAAACTCTTTTTGAAAATGGCATAAATTCATTGTACAAAATAATGGGTTTCATTATGACATTTTCATGCATTTATATTGTGAATTTTGACCCATTCAATCACATTTACCCTCGTAAGAGCCGTGGTGGGGGAGATTATCCAGAGGCATGGCCAGGAGAACCTGGCTGAATACTAGGCTATCCATGGTCCCCTGTCTCAAGGACTGATCCAGACGATCCATGGAGGAGGTTATCCAGTGGAGGGGGGAGGGAAGGGCAGCGGGGAATTGGCGATAACAACTCATTGTTTGTCCACTAAATGTTGTAACTCATTAAGGACAATAAATTTTAAAAAATCACATTTACCCTCTTCTGGCCCTTCCCTCACTGGTCCTCTCTTCCTCCCAAATCATCCCACCTCTGCCCTCACGTTCAGTCAGCATTCTACGAACCAGAAAGCAAGTGTGCATTTGCCTGGTTTATTCCGATTAATATTATGGTCTTTGATCTATGCATTTTCCTGCAAGTAACATGATTTCATTCTTGTGGCTAAGTGCATCTCATTGTGTGTATTCCTGGGTTTATCCACTCATCTACTTATGAACACCCTAGCAGGATGCATAACTGCTCTGTTATGAAAAGTGATGCTCTATGTGTGGTGCTGATGTGAGTGTCCTGTGGGGGGCTGGCTTTGATGGCTCTGGGTGGACTGGGAATGGCCTGGCCGGACCTGGAGAGCCTCAAGATGTGTTCCTATCATTGTGCTGTGGCTGGAGGTCAGCTATGCAGTTTTCACTTGGGGCACCACCAGGCACTTAAAATGTTTCAAAATTGGGAGCATTTTGGATTTTTAGATTAGGGATGTCTGACCTATTGTATCAGACCGATTTCCAAAATTAGAAACAAATATTTGGAATTCCAAAGTCGAAATCTTCCCTGTCACTGGATCTCTTCTCTTTAATTTGGGTCTGATTTTGCACGTTTCTTTTTTCCTTTCTTCCTGCCGTGACTCTGGCTAATACACCAAACCACAGGGAAGGAATTAGTGATTACACCCATTTTCAAAACACACTGTTTCGTAAAAGGGTAGGCCTTCAGTTTCTGTGACATGAACATCTCTGGCATAGGTTTAAACAAAGAAAACTCAAGTAAACATAGGTGGGAGGATCTGGCCGGAGCCACTCAGTAGCTGGAAATGGCTGACGCTGGAGGAAGCCTGTCTCACCAGCTGGGCTTTCTGTCCACTGACCCCTATGCCTGTGGACAGTCCCCTGAACAGATTGTGCCAATCTGATGCCAGGTACCTGCATTTCAATTCCGGTTCCTGCAGATCCCCTGCTGCCTGGGCAACTGAGCCCCAGCTTGTGAGGTGGGGAAACCTTGTACCCCTGCTGTTAGCATTCTCAGTTGGGCTGCAGTTTGCTCTGGCGACAACCCTGTTAAGTGAAGTCTGGCTCAGAGAAATGTTTTCAGCTTTGTCCACTAGCCAATTCTGGATTATTTGCAAAAGTTGTTAGAAGCAGTGGGTGCCTCTCAGCATCCATTTCATGTACGTTAGGGTCCAGAGGAATGCTTCGGTTTGGTGTTATTTTGTTACTATGTCTTGCTCTGCGTCCCTGAGAATGAAGACTGTTGGATTTCACAAGTGAACACATGGATATGCAAATAACGGAGGAAGCCATGGGCAGTGCCCGCAAGTTGGCTTGGTCCTGAGACCGCTTTGGCCTATCTCCAAAGGCAGAGGCTTAGCAGAGACTGCTGGAGGTGGGGCAGGGTGCGCTCAGCCTGGTGCACCCCTGATGTAGGGGCAGGAGCCTAGACCACAGGAGGAAAGTGCCAAGTGTCAAGCAGCTAGTCTAAGCCAGGACTCAAACCCCAGGAGCAAGGCTCCCCTTCTGCTCCTTCAAGTGAACAGAATGCAGCAAGTTGAGGCCATAGGGAATATTCCCTAGTTCACACAGCAAAGGAAAGAAGGCTCCAGAATGCAAGGAGGAGGAGGTGGGGAAGACGGTGGCAGGTGCCTGGGCCCAGCTCTGCCCTGGAGTTGGAGGGAGGCAGAAAGACAGCTGCTGTGTACCTGTGCCCAGTTCTGCTCTCGAGTTGGGAGGAGGACACAGAAGACAGTAGCCTGGGCACCTGTGCCCAGCTCTGCCCTGGAGATGGGGCAGCAGATACTGAGGCCATGGGATGTTGTTTTGGGCAACATGTGCCCCCTTCAGCACAGTAGCAGAAGACTCTGCTTTAAGCCATGGCTTTCCATGATGTTGGACCCAAAGGCATAACTGCAATGGATCTCCTCCTCCGCCTCTGCAGGCTGGGCACCCCCAAACCACAGCAAGCCATTGCTCTGACCTCTACGCAGAGCTCATCCTTCCATTCCGACCTGCCAAGGGCCAGGCTTCTCTGCCAGGTGTGGCTCATGTGGAAGTTTCCGTGGTAGTGACACTCAGCATGTCTTGTGAATATCAACTATTTGCACCCTTGTAATTCTGCCTCTGGTCCAAGTTCAGCGTTTTAGGACCCACCCAGCTCCTACTTCCTATCAAATGCTGCAAACACCGTGTGTGCATTCAGATTCTGGAAGAAAGAATAGAGTATGTTTTTGAGATGTGACTTTTCTCTTGCCTCCTACTCAGAGAAGTTATGAATCACAGGGATGAGTTCATGTATTAAGGGTGTTTATTATATTTCTCTTCCCTCTAAAGGACAGGGAGGTTCTGGCTCATAGCCAGAACTGCGAGAAGCGCTTCTCACAGAAGGAATTATGGAAACAGGTTCCTCCGAAGGTTGTCAGCTGTGAGCATTTGATTTTCACTAGCAGAAGACAATGGTGTGTGAGGGTTTCTATTTGTTACTGTCTCTTTCCACTAGATGAGATGCATGATTTGGAAACTAACCATCCACAGCACCACCATTCTGAATAATGTAAATAGGCACGTATGTGTATTTCCTATGTGTTATGTTTTCTAATTTTGCAACATGCATAGATAAAATTAAAGAGAGATGAAGTTGAGGTTTTTAAACTATTATTATTAAAGCAGGATTATATAAACCACTACCACAGCTAACTGGTAAATGTGTCTGATTCTTCTCACATGATTAGGGTATGTGTCAGAATTTGTCTTGACATTTATTTACTTCAGGTTATAAAAAATGCTTTTTTTATTTCATGTTTTGACTACGTATTAGGATTTTTTACATTCCTGAATGTCATGGTTAGATTCAGGTGTCCACCACAAACAAATGAATGTGTTCTGGGTAATCAATCCTCAGCTGATGGCAGTTTGGGTTTTACAACCTCGATGGAGCTGTGTTGTCGGGGGGTGGGCTTTTGGGGGTTATAAGTCAGCTTCCCCTTGCCAGTATTTGGCACACCTTCCTGCCTCTGTTTTCAGTTCTATGGCAGAGGTGATGTCCACCCTCTGCCCATGCCGTCGTTTTCCCTGCCAGGATGGAGTTTCCCCCTGATTCCATAAGCCAAATAAACCCATTCCTCCACAAGCCGCTTTTGTTTGGGTTCTTTTTGTGCAGCAACAAGGAAGCTGACCACAACACTGAATGTGCACAAATTTGCTATATGTGTATCTAGCTTACTTCGTAATTTATAAGTGAAGCTCCATATGATGGTGACTGTCGATCAAAATGATATTTGCATGAATATATTAATTTTTCTAGATGGTGAAATTCTGTTTTTTTTTCTTTTGTGTGTGTGCATGATATATGTGTGTATGATACATACATATGATATGTGTGTGAGATATGTGTGTGTATGCTGTGTTTATGCTATGTGTGTGTACAATATGCTAGTGTGTATATGTGTGTGAATGATATGTGTGCATGATATGTATGTGTGTATATGTGTGTGATATACTCATGTATGATATGTGTGCATGATACACATGTGTGATATGTGTGTGTATGATGTGTGTGTGGTATGTGTGTATGATATGTGTATATGTGTGTGTGACATGTGTGTATGATATATGTGTGTATATGTGTGTGAGATTCTTGTGTATGATACGTGTGTGCACGATATGTGGGTGTATGGTATGTGTGTATGATGTGTGTGTATATGTGTGTGAATGATACCTGTGTGTGTGATATATGTGTGTGTGCATGATATGTGTCACAGCATGCTCGTGGAAGTTAGATTATTCATGAATTACATCTATTGTCCTCGCTTGTTAAGGATTTGGCTACCTGAAGTCATGCTACAAGATGCTAGTCTTTCTTTCACCCAACATGGAACTCAGCACCCACTCAGCCTGTTAAAGTAGAAGGCACCCCTAAAAACCCTAGAAGATGAAATGAAAAACCTACAAGAAACCTGCAGTAAGAGTCAAGAGGATTTGGATGCTAAGCAATTCAATCTTAAATAACTGATGAATCAAAAAAGACATCAAGGGCTGGAGAGATGGCTCAGAGGTTAAGGCACTTGCCTCCAGTGCCTAAGGCCCTGAGTTCAATTCTCCAGGTCCCACATAAACCAGACCCACAAGGTGGTGGCCCTGGTTTCTCTCTCTCTCTCTCTTTCTCTCTCTCTCTCTGTATCTATCTGCTTGAAAATGAATAAATAAAATGTTTTTTTTTAAAAAAAGACATCAAATATGTTAATTGACTCACCTGCATTGCTCAATCCCCAGCTCAGAGCTTACATTAGATTCACTCTGGGGTTGTGCTGGCTGTAGGTTTGGACAAATATCTGATAGAACGTACTCACCATTGTTATTTCATTCCGAATGAATGTTCTGTGTCTGCCCAGCCATCCACTCCCCTCCTCCCTTCACATCCTGTGCCGCCTCTACCTTCTGTCTCTGTCTTAGTGTTCCTGAATACTTGGAGTGCTTCCACCTCTGGCTCTTTTAAAGGATGCATCTTGGGTGCAAGTTTTGTTTACAAGGCTGTTTTCATAGTGTACTCACTGAGGAGTAGAGGTCTAGGTTCTGGGAATTCCATCATTGAACGGCTAGACTGTTTTCTGGTAAAAGCTCAGCTACGCAATGCACAAGGGTTCCAGTTCTTCTGCATGTTCACCAACACTTGTCCTTGTTTCCCGGTCAAGTGGGGTCTCTCTGTTGTCATGATTGTGTTTCCATGAGGACTGATGCCTCAGAGTTCATTGCTGTGTGCACGTGGCCACATCTATGTCATGTTGGAAGAAATCTATTTAAATTCCTTGCTTACTTCTAAGGTGAGTTATTTTTATCTGTGAATCGTTGAACTGTTAAGATCTTTATATTCTGATTGCCGTAGATCTCAATGCTATGCATTTGATTTTCCCAGAATCCATTCTCGTCCTGTTTTATATTTTGATATTTTGTTCGTTTTCTCTATGATTTTGTCACTTACCTATGTCACTGTTTTTTAAGTCATTATGCAGTCTGTCTTATATCCTATGTAAGGGAGCTCATTTTTTTTTAATTTATTCATTTTCAAGCAGAGAGATACAGAGAGAGACAGAGAAAGAGAGAGAGAGAGAGAGAGAGAGAGAGAGAGAGAGAGAGAGAGAGAGAGAGAGCGCACACCAGGGCCACGACCTTGTGGGTCTGGTTTATGTGGGACCTGGAGAATTGAACCCAGGGCCCCAGGCACTGAGGCAAGTGCCTTAACCACTGAGCCATCTCTCCAGCCCAAGGGAGCTCATTTTTTTCTTTAATTTTTTTTTTATAAAATAATAAAAATTTTTACTATAAAATATTATTTGGAGGACCAAAGCAACAGCTATCAAAACATTTTATACTTTGCTTACTGAGTTCAAAAGTAGTTATATGTTAAGTTACTAATACTGTTTGCTAACTTAATTCAAAATGACTAACATAATGATTTCTGGAGTTTGAAGTATAAACTTGGCTTTTGTCTTTAGTGATGATGAACTATCTTGCTCATTTTAATTTCATTTACTTAGTTTTTAGTGCTTTTGGTATAGCTAGTGAACAGAAGTAAAATCACATATTATTCTTCCTTTCTCTCCAAACCTACTAGTGCCTTTTGCTTGAGCAGCCAGTACCAATTAGAATAATTATGATTTTAGTTAAAAGTTAAATAGCGTTGATTTTTTAACCTTGTTTAAGAATTGGGTTGTTTTCTAAACTCAACTGGGTCTCCAGCTTCACTGGCATGCAACAGCAAACCAAAGCCAACAGAAAATGTGTCCTTTGCTTTTTCCAAGTCATGATCTCTTAATGCCTGCTATCAAAATCCAACATTGAGGGTTGGAGAGATGGCTCAGCGGTTAAGGCACTTGCCTCCAGTGCCTAAGGCCCCAGGACCCACATAAGCCAGACCCACAAGGTAGTGGCCCTGGTGCCTGCTCTCTCTCTCTCTCTCTCTCTCTCTCTCTCTCTCTCTGCTTGAAAATGAATAAATAAAATATTTTTTAAAATCCAACATTGATTATAAAATCTCAAAATAAAGGATCCAAAACAATTGTGCGGTAGATCTCTTCTGGAAGCAGTCATCTGGTCACCTCTAGTAAAGTGCTGAATCTATCCTCATATGCTCAAAGGTTAACCTAGGGACACAGAGTGAGTCCAAGGAGTAGGAGTAAGGGGTGTAGGTTCTTTAATCCTCCAGCCAAGCGTCTAACCACTAAACCACACAGCTATTCCTTCTAATTACCTGTTAGGTAATAGATACAAAAATATGTTCTTGAGGTGATGAGATAAAATTAGAAGCTAGGTGATTGGGCTGCTCTTCACATCCCTCTCAGCCACGAAAAGAAAAACCCACAAGGAACAATTGAGGCCAAAGGGCTTCTTGGCAAAATAGAAAAAGTCTGTGGTGCCTTTAAATAAATTCACACTCTGGAACCAAAGAGACATTTAGGAATTTCCCTAAGACCCCAAAGGTAGAATGTTTCTCGTGCTTACTGGAAACATGATACAACTTTTTTTT
>PVHP010055290.1:0-10190 GCA_004024765.1 Zapus hudsonius | reverse complement strand
TTTAAAAAAAAAAAAAACTAAATTCTATAGATGTTGCAGTCAGCTTTCTAGTTGCTGCACAGAAAGAACCCAAACAAAAGTGGCTTGTGGAGGAATGGGTTTATTTGGCTTACGGACTCAAGGGGAGACTCCATTCTGGCAGGGAAAACGATGGCATGAGCAGAGGGCTGGACATCACCTCTGCCACGCACTGCAAACAGCGGCAGGAAGGTGTGCCAAATACTGGCAAGGGGAAGCTGGCTTATAACCCCATAAGCCCACCCCCAACAACACAGCTTCATCGAGGTTGTAAAACCCAAACTGCCATCAGCTGAGGATCAATCTATCAGAACACATTCATTTGTTTGTGGGGGACACCTGGATCAAACCATGACAATAGGCAAACCAGATGTTTTAATATGCTCAGCTTGATTCTGTCTCCAAAACAGAGCTCTTTTGGAGACAGAACCCAAAACAGGCATATTTCACAACACAAAGAGATTTATCTTCTTTATGGTGCAAAAGTCCATGATTATATGGGTAAACTAAGTAAAAAAAAATAAGGTTTTTTTCTTCTATTGCTCAATGGTTAGAGACATTAACTACTGTAGTACTATGTGTTTTCTGCTTGCTTATAAATAAAAAGAGGGGAGAGAATACCCTCAAAAAGTATTTTATTTGTAAGTCTATGTTAAGGATCAGGTTGTTCAATGGTTAGAGATGCCAATCAATGTTTACTCATTTGGCATTCTCAGGAAAAAAAAGATCTACTCCTAAATTTTGGTAAAGGCTCCAATTATAAATTCCTAACTAGATATAATAATTTCCAAAGATATTTGCTTGGTCTCTTTTAATAAGAAAATTAATTTTGGGTTTTGTCATAAAGATTGGTCACAGCAAGCTTTAAAAAAAAACAGTGACCACTACAAGTCAATTTTAAATACCAAGCAATTCTCTGTTAACTTTTTTTATAAAACAGAATACAACTATTCTTTTACTTGTAAAACTATCTAAGCTGACCACTGCTGTCATTGGACTGATCACTCCAGTTACAGTTTTTGGCTCAGTGACTCCCAACTCTCTAGACCTAGCTATAACCAGTCCATGGTTTATAAAAAAAAATATTTAAGCAGGTTCAACCATTAGGCTTGCCTAGAATGTAAAGCTGTTCTTAAGAAAGTCAAATGATTAAGGCTACTCATCAACAGCTCACAAATACTAAATTGCTCATGGGCTAAGAACTATATAAGCAGGACTCTTAAGATAGTCATCCAAGCTAACTATATTTGTTTGCCTAATCCACATTTATATGGTCACCTTTTATCCCTGATAGACAGACCCCCTAGGATGCCCAGGCCCAGGCAAGCTTTATATACTGTGTTTTTTTGTTGTTGTTGTTGTTTTTGTTCTTGTTTTTTCAAGGTAGGGTCTCACTCTAGCCCAGGCTGACCTGGAATTCACTATTTAGTTTCAGGGTGGCCTTGAATTTATGGTGATCCTCCTACTTCTGCCTCCCGAGTGCTGGGATTAAAGGCATGTGCCACCACACCCGGCTATCTACTGTTTTTATAAAGAACCTGCAGAGGGCTTTTGTAAGAACAGTACTTCAGATATGGCTGTCCACTCTCTGCTAATGTCTCTGCTAATTAAAGGTAACCTTGTCTGAGCTCAGTCTGATTCTGTCTTCTGCCTCAATTTTTCCAACACCACATACTTACAGCTCCACTCTAGCTTCTCTTTAAAAGCCTCGGTTTCTCTTAAATGATGAACCACTTTCCACAGGCTTGTGGATTTACTCCAGTTATCTCCTAAAACTCCCATTTTTCTTAAATAAGGTTTGTAAAGTGTGCATTGTTTTTCACGTGAGAGCAGGTTCTAGACTTCTTTCCTAGATCCCAATTCTCCTTAAATAAACACTACGATTTCTGATTTTTCCCCAGATAAACTTAATAATTCATAATTTGTCCTGGAGGAACCCTTCTGAATCCCAGAATCCCACATCATCACCAGGCTGCATTTTGAGGCAGCGGTAGTGAAGAAGGTGTTCTGAAAAGATTTGTAACACTAGGAACAAGCATCCTTTTTAAGAAAAATCATAATTTTGTTTTACATTTTATATGTAGTACAGTGCTCTAAAATAGCACACTCCAAATAGTGAAATACATAAATGCCAAGACTAATCACTGGACGTGGTGGCACATGTCTTTAATCCCAGCCCTCAGGAGGACAAGGCAGGAGGGTCCCCAGAAGTTTGAGGTCACCCTGACACTACATAGTGAATTCCAGGTCAGCCTGGGTAGAGTAAGACCCCACCTTGAAAAAGAAACAATAACAACAAAAAACAGCCCAGCTAGAAATGTATTGTAGCAACTTCTCTTCCTATCCTCCCTCTGTTCACCCCTCCCTCCCTTCCTCCCTCCTTCCTTTTACTATTCTTCTCCCTTTCCCCTTTCTTTCCCTCCCCCCAGTAAACCATAAAGCGTATAAAGCAATATTCTGCTGTACTTTTGCTCTTCATCTTTCAGGTCATCAGTGACCTGGATCATTTTTTCATATGCTTGCTGGTCTTTCTGTATCAATTTGAGAGATGCCCATTGAAGTCCTTGGCTCATTTAAAAAAACACAGTAATGTTTTGCTGTTGGGTATCTTATCCCATTCCATAGGTTGCCTTTTCTTTCTGCTCATTTTAACTTTTGATGAATAATGTGTTAAAGTTTGGTGCAGTCCCATTTATCTGTTTTTACTTTTATTGGCTGTGCTTTTGGTGTCCCATCCAAGAAATCACTGAAAGACCAGTGTCACAAAGCTTTTCCCCTAGAAATTTTACAGCCTTAGATGTTGTATATTAGGGACTTAATACATTTTTAAACTTTATTTATTATGTGTGTGTGTGTGTGTGTGTGTGTGTGCGTGCACGCGTGCGTGTGTGTTCACGCATGGGCAAGTGTGTGGAGGTTAGAGGACAACTTAGAAGTGTCTGTGCTCTACCTTCTTTGGAACAGGTTCTCCTGTCACTGCAAACACACTGTCAGATGGCAAAGGAATGTGACACTAGTTAGACCCTAAGCTTCAGACTCTCCTGGTTCTGCCTCCCATTGTTTAGTCTCTGTCAGCACAGGTACATGTGGCACTTGGCATTCAGCTCTTAGTGCATGCTGGGGAATTGAACCTGGACCAGCAAGCTTTGCAAGCAATTATCTTTAACTGCTGAGCCTAAGACAATCGATTTTGAGTTGTCCCTTAGATGTTCTTTGCTCTTGCTGCTTCTCCTTCCTGTTTTACCTTTACATCCAATAATTTGTGATTATTTCCTTCAGTTTTGGTGATTCTTTTATCACATCAAATCTATTCTTAAAGCCTTCTAGTGATTTAGTTTAGTTGCCTTATTTTTAGGCTATAATTTGTTTTTTTTTCTTTTTCAAGTTTGTTATAAAAATACTCTCATTTTGTTCATGATAACTTTTCTGATTTCATTTGTTTCTGTTCTCTTTTAATTCATTAAGTTAACTAACAGACTTGCTCTCAACTCTTTGTCAGGCAGTTTATAGGTCTGCATATTTAAAAAAATATATTTGTTTATTTTAGAGGCAGAAACACACACACACACACAGAGAGAGAGAGAGAGAGAAAGAGAGAGAGAGAGAGAGAGAGAGAGAGAGAGAGAGAGAGAGAGAGAGAGAGAGAGAGAGAGTAAGGAATACCAGGGCTTCCTGCCACTGGAAACAAACTCCAGACGCACACACCACTTTGGCTTTACATGGGTCTTGGGGAATTGAACCTGGAATACCAGGCTTTGCAAACAAGTACCTTTAGTGTTCAAATAAATAATCTAATGATGTATGGTAAGGCTCCAGGAAAATAAGAAACCAAATCAAACCCTGTAGATGGTGAGAAATAATTATGATTGCAGCAGAAAATAATGAACTAGAGTCTAAAATATTAAAAAAGAACAATACACAGAATCAGTCAAAGAGTTGGTTGTTGGAGAAAGTGAGCGAGATGGACAAACCCTAGCCAACCTAACAAAAAGGAAGAGAGGAAAGACCCAAGGCAATAAAGTTACAGGCAGAGGGTATTAGTAGGACAGAGTCCAGTGAACTCTGGAAGATCATTAGGAAATACTTTGAAAACTTATATCCCCCAAAGCTGGGAAACCTAGAAAAATAGATGAATTTATAAAATACACGTGACCTACTAAAATTAAAGCCAGAAGATATAAGTAACTTAGATTTGCTACAACATGGGATTAAAGCTGTGGGTATCTCCAGAAAGAAAAGTCAGGGAACACATTTATTCACTGCTGAGTTTTATCAAATACTGTGAAAATGGTTACACGACCAAAAGTGATCTACAGACTCGATGCAATATCAGCAAAATCCCAATGACACTCTTCACAGAACTATGAAAAATAATCCAAAACTTCTTATGGAAATGCTAGAGACCAAGAACAGCCAAGGCGCTCCTCAGCAGAAAGAGCGAGCTGGGGAGCTGGCTCGGTGCTAAGTGTTGGCTACACAGGCACAAGGACCTGAGCCAGATGCTCTGAACTCACACAAACTCCCTGCATGGCTGAATTTCCAGGGCTCAGGGCCACAGAGAGGAGAGTCTGACAGAAAAACTGCAGTTCCAAGTTCAGTGAGAGACTCTGTCTCAAGAAATGAGGCAGAAGAGAGAGAGAGGAGGCCACCCAACATCCTCCTGTGGCTTCTGCAGGACTGTGTTTGGGGCACAGACATCTGCACACATGTGCATACACCATACATATGCCACACACATACTAAAAAATTTTCAATCCAAAAATATTTTAAAAAAGGGAACAGTACTGGAGGCATCATAATACTCGACCTCAAATTATACTACAGAATGACTCAGACAGAATGGTATTGTAACAAAAAAATAGACATGTAGGCTGGGCATGGTGTCACATGCCTTTAGTCCCAGCTCTCAGGAGGCAGATGTAGGAGGATCGCCGTGAGTTCGAGGCCAGCCTGAGACTACATACTGAATTCCAGGCCAGCCTGGACTAGAGAAAGACCCTACCTCAAAAAAAAAAAAAAAAAAAAAAAAGAAAGAAAAGTTGGTGAAACAAAATGGGGGACCCAGAAATGAACCAATGCATGTACAGGCACCTAATTTTTGACAAACATGTAAAAAACATAAGTTGAGAGAAGTATAGTCTATGTAACACAGGATGCTGGCAAAACTCGATTCCCCTCACCTGCAGAGAAACAAAATTAGATCCAGACTCTCACCTTGCATGCGAATACATCAAGGTGGATCAAAGGATTTAATGTAAAACCTGAAATGCTGTAACTGCTGGAGGAAAATATAGGGTACATACTTCAATATGAGTTTAAGAAATAACTTTCCGACCGGTCTCCAAGAGTACAGGAAATAGCCTGTGAATTAACAAATGGGACTACATAAAATTAAAGTTTTAGCATGGAAGAAGAAGAAGAAGTTATGAGTGGTACAAAGAGTCTAAAGAATGGGAGATACTCCTTGCCAGGTATACTGTAGGCAGGGAGTTGATATCCAGAATGTATAAACAACTGCAAAAAATTAACACCTCCTCACTTGCTCACCAACAAATGGATGAATGAAGTGGACAGAGAGATCTCCAAGAAAGAAATCCAAATGAGCAAGTCCTTAAAATTTGTTCAATCTCCTTAGCCATCAGAGAAATGTAGATGAAACTACTTTGAGATTCCATGTCACCCCAGTCAGAATGGCTGCCTCCTAGACAAAACATGCTGGTGGGGATTTGGGCAAGGGAACTCCTAGTCACTGCCTGAAGGAGTGAAATACAATTCAGCTGTTATGGAAACCAGTGTGGCGTTTCTCAAAAAATAGAATTAATTAAAAATAGAACTACCATATGTAATATATTGGGGGTTCATGTGGGCATAGGCTAGGAAGCAGCAAAAGAGAGTGGGAGAGAGGCCAGAGGTATTGAGAAAGTGGGGTGAAGGCAACAGGGCCCAAGTGACAGAAAGCAGAAAGAAGGCTATGGGCTGGTGGAACAAGAGGTCAGAGGCAGGGGGAAAGGACGAGGAGACTCAGGAGGAACAAACTGTGGTCATTCTCTAGTGTATGATGATTTAAAAATTTAAAACAAAAGTGTATGCCCATGGCCAAGTGCATCTGAAAATGAGTGTGAGAAGATGGCAGATAAGCAAGGATTGCTGGAACTGTGTCTGCTCACTATGCAGCAGTTTACTTACTCTGGAAAACAAAGGACTTGGTATAAATCCTCCCTATGTGTTGGGAGGGCTTGAGGAATTGAGCTTCTCCATTAGCCAGAAAATTTCAGTGAAAACCGGTGGCTCATTGAACCACACAGTGGTTTTGGCATCAGGAAATGTCTAATAGCTCAAATATTTGCCCATTTTATTCAAAATGCCAGCATGTACATAGGTTTCTTTACCTCAGGGCATAAGATGTAAGTGAAAGGAAATTACACTATGTAAGGAAAAGAGAGACACTTTCAATACTTGCTAAACTAATAGTTAAATACATTCACATTATAGAACCCAATTTTCTTAAATGTCAACACTACTCAATAGCTGTAATTTGGTGATATTAAAACTAGTCCAAGTAAAAATGGAATTTACCCACACTGTGAAGAAAATTAATAATTGATTTGTGAGTAAAGAAAGGTTATATGTACAGTTATAAATCATAAACTCTCAAAGGAAGATAACAATGATGAAGACAAAAGAAACGGGGAAAGAAACAAGATTTGAATGTATAGAAAAAGAAATTGGACATGTTCTCTATCTTGGAATATGTTTGCAAATCAGAATTCAGTGTCTATACTTTAATGACTTCTGTAGTTTGCAACATATTCTAATCCAATTCCTTCCTATTTTGTGGTGTGGCAAAGTATGTATCTGATTAACTTTATATTCAAAGTTCTTTGAGTGCCCCAGATTTCTTCCATCTTTTATCGAACTTTCTAGACTCTCTATGAAACAATCTTAATATCTTTGCTGATCATTACTCTATTGCCTACCCTATCTCTATCTAATTTGTATGCATAGAAAAACAACCTGTTTCTTTATATACAGTAAGATATATTTTGGGTTATTACCTCAAAAATTTTATCATTTGAGCCTCTAAATTCCAAATATTTAGTGTGACTGTTACATCCATGAGATTTTGTGTTTGTTGTCCTATTATTGCCTTCAATTTCCAGGTACTTTTTGTACTAAGAGTGAAACAGGAGAATAATGAAAAGCCTTACAAAATTATACATAAAAAGCAAGTTGGGAAAGAAAAGGCTGGGCATAACCCAGTCGAGGTCCATTCGAACTGCCTGTCACCAGGGGCTTAGGCACAGAGGCAGCCAGAGGCTGGGGAACAACCTAGAGTTCATTATAATCTCTAAACACACACCCCAGAGGGGAGATTTCAGATGCTAATGAGACATGTGATACATGAAGTTGTACTTAGAACTGCATGTGACAGAAACATGTGTCATGTGCATAAAAGCCCACACTGTGTGAAAGAGACTAAAGCCCATGTGCTGTGCTACAGAGCAATCCAAATCCTCAAGGCTGCCTCTGCCTGGCTCCTCCCTTGGAAGTAGATCCTTCTTTGCCTCTCTCCCTTCTTCCCTCCTCATCCCTCCCTTCCTCCCTCCTTCCCCCACTTTCTTCTTTATTTTCTTCATTTTTTAAAAAACAATTTCTTTCAGGCTAGAAAGATGGCCCAGTGGTTAAAGGAGTTTGTCTGCAAAGCCTAATTCCCCAGTACTCACCTAAAGCCAAATGTACAAAGTGGCACATACATCTGGAATGCATTTGCAGTTGCTCGAGGCCCTGGTGCACCCATGCTCTCTCTCTCTCTCTGTCTCTGTCTCTGTCTCTGTCTCTGTCTCTGTCTCTGTCTCTCTCTCTCTCTTTGTCTCTCTCTCTTTCTGTATTTCTCTGCTAGTAAATAAGTAAATAAAACAAAACAATTTTTAAAGAAAAATAAGCTGGGAATGGTGGTGTATGCCTTTAACCTCAGCACTCAGGAGGCAGAGGTAGGAGGATTGCTGTGAGTTTGAGGCCACCTTGAGACTGTATAGTGAATTCCAGGTCAGCTGAGCTAGAGGGAGACCCCACCTCGAAAAGCCAAAAAAAATTTTTTTTTCTCTTGCTTTTATTGTACCATGTGTCTTTGTTCAGTTCTTTGTTCTGGGACATAAGAACTTGGAACCTTTCTGGAGATTAGTGTGATTTAGCAGTTAACTTCTCATTGTTTTGACAAACAGTAGCTTTCCTATTTGAGCATTTCTTTGTTTCCCCATTGCTGTCTAGAAGTCTCAGCTGGGATTAAGGGGAGGCTAACACACTTTCAGATGTGCCCTTGGACTAGCCAGAAGGGTGCACAGAGGCCAGTGAGCTCCCCCAGGGAGGCCTGGCCATCATGGCCTAGGTCAGTACCCTGTTGTCGCATATGGATTCCACTCCACCTGGACCTGCCCAGCCCCATTCCTGGTCTTTCTTTTGTTCCCCCCCTCTTTCTCTGCAGCTGATGTATCTTATCTGCCTTTTGATATTCCTGCAAGTTTGGGATAAAATGAAAAGTACTCAAAGATAAAATCTGATTGCACAATGGAGTTATAAACTCAAGCTCATTCAACTAACCAGTCAGAAAGATCTAGAATGCCTACACTAAATAGATGTGAGTGCAGAGTTAATAAATACTAAAAATAAAGCTGAGTTTTGTAGTAGTGAGTTTAATTATCATCCTCTTTGTAACTTTAATGTCATGTGTAGTAGCGAGAACAAAGTAGAATATATATATATTCCTTTTTACTTTTGATAAAAGAGCTAACTTTTTAGTTCCTGAATTTAAATTTGTGGACAGCAAAAGAGTTGACATTTAGCCTCACCTTGTTCACAGTAGATCCCAGTGGCTCCAAGAGGGCAGAGACAGGTGTATCCATGAGGCCTAGAGGTACAGGTTGATCCTTTGCTGCAGCGATGGGGAGGCTCATGCTCCGGATCACAGGCAGAGATGGTCTCTGTGCAGAGGGCTCCTTTCCACCCTGTGGGACAGCTGCAGCTGTAGGTTGTGAGAAGGAGTGTGGTGTGAGCACTTGGATGTACCATCCTGATGTTAACTGAAGCTCCAAGATTCCAAGGTAAACTGTGATTTCAAATCCAAATTGTCAAAAGATGTGTTAATTTGTGATCGGATTGCTGGACTCCACAGCAAGTATTTAAGAAGGCTCAAAATGTAGATACAGAAAGAACTTTTTTTCTTTCTTACAGGAAGCATTTCTTTGGATTAAAAACACATTGTAAGTCCCTGTTTCTGTTTCCATAAGACCAAGGGGGTAGGCAGGGTCTCTGCCCTTCTTAACCTTGCCGCTTCCCTAACATAGCAAACAGAAATTTGGCAGGACCTTTTGGAGAGCTCCATTGTGGGGAACACATTCACCCAACACGTGAGCAACTTCTGATGTGAGTTCAGTGTAAGCCAACCTCAGGGAAAACAAAGGGGGGTCTTGCCCAAGAGGTGGCTTGATGTCTAAAGAGACCTCAGTAGTCAGAGGTGGTCAGCATCAAGCTGGAGCAGAATATGAGGAGTCCTGGTAGTATCTGATTTGTTTTTTGAGACCAGGTGTCACTGTAGCTCAGGCTGACCTGCAATTCACTCTATAGCCTGGGCTCACCTTGAACTCATGGCTATCTTCTACCTCAGCCTCCAGAGTGTAGGGATTAAAGGCACAGGCAGTTTCTGGTTGGAAGAGAGAACTTGTTTAAATTTAGAGGTGTTGATGAAAGTAGACTTATCAGGTAAATGCAGGGAACCTGATTAAATTAAAATGTCAGGTGAACAAAGAAAGTTTTAGCATAAGAAAGTCATGTACAATATTAAATTTCAGATACCCAATATTTGAAATTAACTTGAAGTAAAATTTGTTATTTATCTGAAATTCAAACTTATATGGGTGATCTATGTTCTTCCTCCTTCTTCTCTCCTCTTTTTTTCTAAATCTGGAAAGTTTACACTTGTTGCAGTCAGCTTTCTAGTTGCTGCGCAGCAAGAACCCAAACAAAAGCGGCTTGAGGAGGAATGGGTTTATTTGGCTTACGGACTCAAGGGGAGACTCCATCCAGGCAGGGAAAACGATGGCATGAGCAGAGGGCTGGACATCACCTCTGCCACAGCACTGTTCAAACAGCGGCAGGAAGGTGTGCCAAATACTGGC
>PVHP010055289.1:0-10182 GCA_004024765.1 Zapus hudsonius | reverse complement strand
AGGAAACATGTAGAAATTTGGACACCAGAAAGCAGGGAGGAAGGTCATGGTCCAAGCCTGACACTGTTGCTCAGTTAGAAAGTCCCACAATGCCTGTTACCAAACGGCATCATAGCATCTTCCTGCCCTTACGTCACTGCATCTTTGCTTGTCTCCTCTCCCCCCCCCCCATGTGTGTTGAGACAGTGTCTAAGTAACCCAGGCTGGCCTCAGACTTGCTATGTACTCGAGACTGGCCTTGGACTCCTGACCCTCCTAACTCTACCTACCATGTGCCAGGCACATTGGATTTCCTCCCACAGTCTTTTGAAGTGCTGTCGGCAGCACTGATGTCTCCTTCTCGTGCCTGAGAACTTGTCCCGAGGGGCACCGTATCATTCCACAGAGACCCAGACCTCTTGACACCCCACTGCCCAGCACAGGCGGCTCACCCAGCCCTCTCAAAACCCTGCCCCCCGGGCTGAGTCCTTCTGTGGGATCCGCTCCTCCAGCACCCGTCCTGCCTGCATGGTGGGCACCCTTACAAGTTCTTGCCTGCCCTGAGTTGGTGGGCTGGTTCTGAGCCGGGGCATTAGAGGTAGAGGTGGGCGGGGAAGGGAGCAGGCAGATCTCAACGCGTGCCTCCTGGAAACCACATCAAATGGTGCAGCTAGGAATTAATAAATAAATTTGGGAGACAAGTCAATTACCCTCCCCCTGTGCCCCTGTCCCCAGGGGCACACAGTGGCATGTGGTTCCCAGCCTCAGCATGCCTTCCCCGGGGCAGGACGACCGCTGCAGCTGGCTTCTGTCAGATTAGCCAGGCAAGATGTGACAGGCCTCTGTCCTCTGGGGAAATGGCTCCTTTCCTGAGAAGTGGAGAGGCCATTCCCAGGTGGCTCTGTTCCTGCCCTCTCCCTGTACCCCTCTAGGTCCTACCATCACCCCCCATCAGAACTGCAGCCATACTTTCCCAAGATGCTTGTTAAAGGCACACACTGCAGGAGGTTACAATATTGTGCCCTCCGGACCTATCCACACAATTATTATCATTAAAAAAAACAATCAGGGCTGGAGAGATGGCTCAGCGGTTAAGGTGCTTGTCTGCAAAGTCTAACGACCTGGATTCGATTCCCCAGTACCCACATAAAGCCAGATGCACAAAGTGGCACATGCATCTGGAGTTCGTAGTGGCTGGAGTCCCTGGTGCACTCACTCTCTGTATGTCTTCTCTCTCTCCCTCCCTCTGCTTGCAAAGAAATAAATAAAAAAGTTATTTTTGAAAAAATCTGACTACTTGCTGCCTTAAAAACACTTATTCACTCAGCAAACAAGAATGGGGTTCTTGCTAGTTTCCAGAGATACGGCTCTGTCCTTGAGGGGTTTGCAGCTGTGTCCTGTGTGAGGAAGTCAGGCAGTGCAATTACAGTGACTTTGAGGGAAGGAAGAGCACCTCGCTCAGCCTGGAGGGGTGGGGAATGCTGTCACAGGAGAGGACAGCTTGCAAAGGTGCAGAAGCCAAGAAAGAGAGGCCAAGGGGGGTCAGTGAAGGGATCCACCTGGTGTGAAGGGGTGGGGGAGGGAAGAAAGTGGCATATACCTGCTAACTGGCTTGCATCAAAGGCATGGTATGCATTGTGTGCATGTATGGGTATACAAACCTGTTTCTTCCTTTAAGTCTTTAAATTTTGTTTGAATTAAAATTTTTGCCAGGCGTGGTGGCTCACGCCTTTAATCCCAGCACTCGGGAGGCAGAGGTAGGAGGATCGCCTGAGACTACATAGCGAATTCCAGGTCAGCCTGGGCTAGAGCGAGACCCTACCTCGAAAAAAAATTTTTTATTTGCGTGTGTGTGTGTGTGTGTGTGTGTGTGTGTGTGTGTGTGTTTATGCTAGGGCCTCTTGCACTGTAAACAAATACCAGACACCATCAAATGCTTGTGTCTGGCTTACAGGAGTGTCTTGGGAATTGAACTCAGGCCTGCAGGCTTTGTAAGCAAGTACCTTTAACCACTGGGCACTAGTTCCAGCCTCCCTTTAAGTTGCTGCAAATAAACTCCAGATGCATGTGCCACTTCATGCACTGGCTTTGCATGGGTACTGGGAACCGAACCAGGCTTGGCAGGCAAGTGCTTTAACCAATGGGTCATCTCTTAGCCCACTTTAAAGGTGATTGGACTATACATTGGATTGTGTGTGCGGGTATGTTCGTGTATGGGCACATGTGGGCCAGACTGTGCACATGGAGGTCAGAGGACGACCTTGGAATGTCAGTCCTCATCTCCCATCTTGTTTGAGACAGGAGCTTTCTTCTTTGCCAGAGCTCGCCTGAGAGCTTTGGGATTCTTCTGACCCCCCTCTTGGGCTCTGGGATTACAGACGAAAGTGCCACTGTGTCCAGCCTTACATGGGTGCTGGGGATCAGTCATCAGACATGCGTAGTAACTGCTTTTAACCACTGAGCCATTTCTCCAGTCCCCAGGTTGTAGATTCTTTTTAGCGTGTGTGTGTGTGTGTGTGTGTGTGTGTGTGTGTGTGTGTGTGTGATGGATTATGGGGTGTTGTGTTCTATCTGAAGACAACTTCATGTAACTCGGCAGACTCAGAAAACAGTCTTCTCAATACCAGATCAGCACTAGGGGAAAATGAGCCATTTGCTCTGAATTGTTCTTTGCTTATATCATGTGGGCATATCAGGTAGGTTAGTGATTCTTAAGTCTTAGGATGCACGTGAAGATCACTTGGGACTTTACTTAAATTTGGGTGTTTGGGGGTCTGTCCCAGAGACTCTGGTTCTATAAGGCCTTTGAGCCCCATTATTTCCTCTTGAGGGACTTGCTCGCATCTGAGAGGCTGCCGCCAGATGGCAGGAGTGCTCTGTGATGCGCTAAGAAAAAAAAGCTGTTTTCTACGGGTTAATCATCCAGGGACGTTCTGATGGACGACAAGAATGTTTGGAAATTAAGCTGGGTGTGGTGGCTACTTGGGAGGCCTAGGCAGGAAGATCGCTAGTCCAGGGCCTGCCTGGGCGACAGAGTAAGTTCAAGCCCACCCTTGACTGTCCCCAAAGAAAAAGTGAAATAATGGGCTGGAGAGATGGCTCAGCAGTTAAGGCACTTGCCTCGGGTGCCTAAGGGCCTGGGTTCAATTCCCCAGGTCCCATATATGCCAGACCCAGAAGGTGGTGGCTCTGGCTCTCTCTCTCTCTGTATTTCTCTGCTTAAAAATGAATAAATAAAATATTAAAAAAAAAGAAAAGGTGAAATAAAAGATAACTTCCAAAAATAAATTGGTCATCAAATCTGAAATTTCAAAGCCCAACTTTCACTTTCAGACATTAGAGCTGAGCTTTTCGATACGGGGACCCCTACCCCCCCTGAGACTTGCACCAAAGGGCTGATGAACACACTGCTTTGCTCTAACTGCTTGTAGCTTCCTCCTGTCTTTATGGTGGGTCGGGCGCCTTCTTCCTCATCTTCTCCATCTTCCTACTGGATGAACAAGAAAGGCCAACTGGAAGACTGGTAACTGGGGCAAGGAGACACCTGTTGGCTAAGGCCATTCAACACGCAAGCGGAAGCCTCGGTTTACACTCGGCCAACGTTGGTGGCACTGCCGGGCAGGGAGGTCAAAGAAAGGCCGCTGACAACTCTGATGGAACTCCTCGGCGCTTGCTATGTGCCTGGCGCTGGACTTCCTCACCACTTCTATTGACAAGACTTTACTGGTTTGAGCCCCCCCTTTTTTTTGCTAGTTTACTTTCTGAAAAAAAATCAGTCTATAAATTCTGGCTGTTTCTTCTCCCCGGGGACCCCAGCCAGTGATTTCTGCTAGGTGTCCAAGTGACCACTGCTGATATCAGAAGAAATGGCTCCCAACAGCGTGTTTCTTCTCCTTCTCCCCCTTGCCCTGCCTCTCCCTTCTCTCTCTCTCTCTCTGTCTCTGTCTCTCTCTGTTTTTGCTAGGTAGGGTCTCACTGCAGCTCAGGTTGACCTGGAATTCACTATGTAGTCCCAGGCTGGCCTCGAACTCACAGCGATCTTTCTACCTCTGCCTCCTGAGTGCTGGGACTGAAGGTTGTGTGCCACCACGCCTGGCCTGTCTCTCTCTTTCCGTAGGTCTCTCTGTGTGGCTCGGGGCGACCTCAAACCGCCTACCTCAGCCTACCAAGTGCTGGGCATGCACACCATGCCTTGCCACATGGCTTTTAAAGCTGGGGGAGGGGAGAAAAGAAGAGGAACCAAGGCCCAAAGTTTGATGGCCAAGTTCTAGACTCAAGTCAAAAGACCTTCATTTAAGTTCAAGTCCCAACTCTCATTGCATGCCTTCGGGCAAGAAATATACCTTCTTCTCTTCACCTCTGTTTCATCATCTGTAAATAGGGGTAATTAGGCAGCCCACTTAAACAGGTTACTTAAAAGACAAGAGAGATAATGTGGGTAAGGAACTCATGTGACCTCTGAAGCATCACCAAGTTATCAAATGGCTATTGTTGTGGCTGCTGAAAATGACTAGAACCCAGGCCAAGTGAAGAGCAATTCATTAACATTCCCGCTGCATAAAAGGCCCTGGGTTTGGCACTTCCAGGCCTGGTTTGCAGTTCAGTTCGGGAGTCATTACCTCGACTCACCAAATGTAAAATGACAACCTAGGATTAACCGTGGTTCACTAAGAGCTGGCACTAAGAGCTGGCACCCAGGGTTCCTAGTTGGAGTGACTGCATTGTCTTCTCACCACTAAGTGCTGGTTGACCTGGGAGAGGGGGTCTGGGAGGCAGAACAGAGATAGAGGACTGGAAGCTTCCTGGCCGTGGACTGAGGTGCTGATGGGGGGCCGTTGCTCCCCACCAGCTGACCACCCTTCCTCTTGCTGCTGGTAGAAGCTCCATTCTGGGATGGCAACCGGCCCAGCTGAGCAGGTCACTTCCAGCCTCTCTCTGCAGTCCTGGATAATGAAAAATAGGAGAATGTGCCCAGTACCGCTGGAGCTCCCGCCAGCCCTCCAGTTCCCATGTTGCTGCATGTGGTGGTGATGTAAGGGAAGGTTTAATTAGCAAAGTCTTCTTTGAAATGATTTCTCCCCCCAACCGCCTTCTCTTTTTCTTTCTTTCTTTCTTTCTTTCTTTCTTTCTTTCTTTCTTTCTTTCTTTCTTTCTTTCTTTCTTTCTTTCTTTCTTTCTTTTTCCTTCCTTCCTTCCTTCCTTCCTTCCTTCCTTCCTTCCTTCCTTCCTTCCTTCCTTCCTTCCTTCCTTTCTTTCTTTCTTCCTCTCTTCCTCTCTTCCTTTCTTCCTCTCTTTCTCTCTTTCTTTCTTTCTTTCTTCCTTCCTTCTTTCTTTTTCTTTTACCTTTTTTTTTTTTAGACAGGGTCTTGTTCTGGAAGCCAAGCATGATCTGGAATATGTAATCCTCCTGCCTTCACCTTCTAAGTGTTAGGTTAACAGGTGTGGGCCACCATGCTTAGCATTGAATACATTTCTTTAGAAAATTATTTTTTTATTAAAAATATTAAAGGGGCTGGAGAGGTGGCTGAGCAGTTAAGGTGCTTGCTTGCAAAGCCTAACAACCCAGGTTTGATTCCCCAGTACCCACGTAAAGCCAGATGCTCAAAGTGGTGCATGCATCTGGAGTTTGTTTACAGTGGCTAGAAGCCCTGGCGCACCCATTCTCTCTCTCTCTTCTTACAAATAAATAAATAAATAAATAAATAAAACTTAGGGAGGCTGGAAAAGTGGCTCAGCAGTTAAAGGCACTTGCTTGCAAAGCCTATTAGCCTGGGTTCAATTTTCAAGCCACCCACATGAGCTGGATGCAAAAAGTGGCAAAAGTATCTGTTGTTTGTTTGCAGCAGGAAGAGGCTGCTCACACGGGCGCCTGAAGTCACCAGAGTTTGAATCTTCAGAACCCCTTGGACAGTTGGGTGGGGCATACATGCCTGGAATCCCAGTCCCGCTAAGGGAAGCAGAGACCAGGGTATCACCCAGGATCTCGAATAAACAGCAAACTCCACTCTCAGTGAAAGGCTGTGGCTCATCCACAGGGTGGTAAGGAGCACTTTGGGGCACTGTTTGCCAGACATAAACGGACTGGTGAATTCATGACCCCAACCAGACCTGTACAGTTCTGAGCCCACCAACATTTTGACATAAAGTATAGAAGGACAAAAAGAATGAGACATCAGGGGGCTGGAGAGATGGCTTAGTGCTTAAGACACTTACCTGCAAAGCAGAAGGACCTGAGTTCAATGCCCAAGTACCCACATAAAGCCAGATGCACAGGTGGTGCATGCATCTGGAATTTGTTTGCAGTGGCTGGGAGGTCCTGGCATGCCCGTTCTCTCTCTCTCTCTCTCTCTCTCTCTCTCTCTCTCTCTGCCTTTTTATCTCACTCTCAAATAAATAAAAACATAGAATGAGACATCAAAACAGAGGAAGGACTACTTGGAAAGAGGAGGGGCTCAGTGGATGGGGGGAGGGGACATCACATGATGGGGGATGATCAGGACACACTATGCTCCTGTACTGAGCTTCTCAATGACAAAATGGGAAAAAAGGACCGGGGAGATGGCTCTGAAGTTAAAGGCACTTGCTTACAAAACCTGACTGCCTGGGGTTCCATTTCCCACTATGCACAAAAAGCCAGATGCACAAAGTGGCACATGTGTCTGGGGTTCATTTGCAGTGGCAAGAGGCCCTGGCATGTCCCTTCTCTTTCTCTTTTAAATAAATAAATAAACACCATAGAATGTGTCATCCGAACCATCTGGGTGCATTTCTTTTCAATGCCATCCGTTAAACGATGCTTTCTTTCAGAGCAGGGGCAGACCCGCACACTTCCCGCCACAGGAAGGAGAGGGAAGGCAGTGTCTTGGGCTCCAAGATGATATTCACAACTTGTTTTTGAGATAATGGTGTGGAAACCCAGACTTTGTGGAGAGAAGGATGGGGTCAGGCCTAGTGGATAAGAGAGTTGACCACTCCCCAGGTCGGGAGGACCCAGACCATGGCAAAGATGAGTCATGGAGCCCCTGACCAAGACCAGGGCTGTGGGGGGGGGACTGGTCAGAGGGACCCTGGTTTTACTCCCCAGGCCCATGCCCTGATGGAAGGAAGGGTGGTTAAGGGGACTTGCTCTGCCACACCAGGTTGAAAGAAGGTCACTCCTGCACCCACCTGTGCTGTCCCATCAGAGTGAAGGTGGAGGCTCTGTGAATTCTATTCCAATAGTACCATATCTTCTCTAAACTAACCTTTTCATTTTGAAAGCGAAGGAATCAAGGCCCAAAGTTTGATGGCCAAGTTCCAGACTCAAGTCGAAAGACCTTCATTTAAGCTCAAGTCCAAACTCTCATTGCATGCCTTCGGGCAAGAAATATACCTTCTTCTCTCAGCTTGTGGTGTCCCATCAGAGTGAAGGTAGAGGCCCCTTGAATTCCATTCCAGTAACAGGTTGGCAGAAGAAGGAGCCTCTGAGGTTGGCGGAAGGAGTGCTGGAGTCCGGCTTCCCCTAGCTGTCCTGGGCTGTTTGTGTGCAGGTAGAATCTAGTATGCTCAAGAGAGAGAGAGAAAGCAGGGAACTCACCAAAAGTATGGTTGGGATGCTTATGGGGGGGTGGCAGTGGAGGTGGAGAGCCTGAGGGCTGGGAGGACCAGTGCAGAATTCCTGTGCTGGGCACCTGATGCCCAGAGGAGACCATGGAGGAGGTGAGGTCCCATACAGACAAAGAAGGCAGGCTATAGACAAGTGGACAAGACTTGCTCTGGAGACTGGAGGAGCAAGTCAGCATGTGCTAGGTAAGGCTGTAATAACAAGTGTGCCTGAGTATTAAAATGTAGACGCTTATCTCTCAGGCTGGGGAGATGCTCAGCAGTTAAGGCACTTGCCTGCAAAATCTAAGGATCTGAGTTCAATTTCCCAATACCCATATAAAGCCAGATGCACAAAGTGGCTCATGCATCTGGAGTTTGCAGTGGCTGGAGGCCCTGGTGGGCCCATTCTCTTTGTCTCTCTCATATATCTCTCTACTTGCAAATAAGTAAATAAATAATTTTTTTTTAGAAAAAGAAATTTATCTCTCATTCATGGTATATATTGGCTCTGTCTTCCCCTTCTTCTCAATCTGATAGCTAGGCAGAAGGAATACATCCCCATCTGGGACCTTTAGGGAGGTTAACTGAGGGGAGTGCCAGAGCTGGGGAGATGGCTCAGTGGTTAAAGGCACTTCCTTGCAAAATCTGCAGGCCCGGGTTTGACTCTCCAGTACTCACAGAAACGCAGACGAGCAACGTGGCATATGCATCTGGAGTTTGTAGCATCACTAGGCCCTGGCATGCCCATACTTTCTCTCATTCTCTCTCAAATAACTAAAAAAGTTTATTTTTTTAAAGAATGGAGAGTGAGCTGGTATAAACCAGAACCTCATTGGCTCTTACAGAATCTGCTGGACATTGTATCTGTCATGTCTTCTTACATGCTATTGGCCAAGGCCAGTCACATGGTACTGTGTCAGTAGAAAGAGAAAAGGAGGCATCTCCCCTAGAAGTCATCCTAGGTCCCCAGTCTTGGAGGAGGGAGGGATAACCTCCCTGCAGGGAGGGGAGGAAGGAGTTGTAAGAACAGCAGCCTCCAGGGCAGTGCTGTCTCTCTTCCAACGGGACTTCAAGGCACCCACCCGCTCTTCCTCAACTTGGAGAAAGAGAGGTGAGGATTTACCTGCAGAGGTCTCAGAGCAAGCTTGGTGGGGACCTCGGTGGGTGGTATGGGCAGTATGGGCTCAGACCAGTTGGGAAAGAGAAGTATCCTGACCCCTGTCACTGCAGAGTGGCCTGAGTGACTGGGACACTGAGCCACAGCCAGAAGGTACAGGACAGAGCTACAGGTTTTCTGCCACCTCCTTCCTGAGCCTGGCTCAGTCGGCCCTGGGCCCCTCTCCTGGGCTGTGGGAAGATCTTGCCTTATTCCTGTTTCTCACCTCACAGCAAAGGACTCGCCTGTTCCTCCAAGACTATTCATTTATTAATAGTTTTAAAATATTTTATTTATTCATTTTCAAGCAGAGAGAGAGAGAGAGAGAGAGAGAGAGAGAGAGAGAGAGAGAGAGAGAGAGAGAGAACACCAGGGCCTCCACCTTGTGGGTCTGGCTTATGTGGGTCCTGGGGAATTAAACCCAGGGCCTTAGGCACTGGAGGCAAGTGCCTTAACCACTGCGCCATCTCTCCAGCCCGTCATTTATTAATATTTATTTATTTACTTGAGACAGAATCTCACTATGTAGTCTTAGCTGACCTGGAGCTTGCTATGTAGATCAGCCTGGCCTCAAACTCATGGTAATCCTCCTGCCTCTGCCTCCCAAGTCAAAACCCTTTTAAATATGATATCATTTGAGATTTTTATCTTGAAGGAAGGAAGGAAGAAAATTAGTTAGAAAGTTGGAATTCTCATGAATGGGGTTAGTGCCCTTATAACAAGACACAAGAGCATGTCCACCACGTAAGCATGCAGCAGGAAGCTATCAGAAGAGGGTCCTCACCAGGGCCTGATAACACTGACCCCGATCTGAAACAATCAGTTCCAGAACTGTGGAAATAAGCGTTTGCTGTTTAAGTCACTCAGGTATTTTTGTTAGCAGCTTAAATGAAGACAATTCTTTTTCCACCTCACAGAATGATCATGAGGAAAACAAAGGAAATAATGTGATCGAAAAATAGTTGCAGGCTGCAAAAAGCATCCCACGGGTTCCTTTCCAGGAAGCGAGGGCTGGTCTCTTCACACTGTGCACACTCCCTTCCTCTGGGGGAGGTGGCCACCTCCGAAATAGCCTGCAAACCTCTCCTCCCTGCTCCCCCTGGGATCAGGGCTGAGTATTTTCTTTTTCAGACACAAGAACTTAAAGCAATTGCACAAAATCCCAAAGCCCCCTTCTGCTTCCTCTCCACCGCCCTCCTGCTCTGTGGGGCCAAGAGGACAGGATGTGGCTGGACGGTGGCCTCAGCTGAGGCCAACCAGGGTCTTCGCGCTCTACCAGGGCCACTAGGAGAGGCTTGGATGTTTACGCCATCTGCTCAGTAGGCTGCAAAGAGTAGGGGCCATGGATGGTCATCCTGGGGCCGGGAGGAGAGGCTGATTTCCCCTGGAAAGGAGAAGAGATGTCCAGTTCCATCAGGCTAGGTCATCATGGCCTGAGCACCATGGACCCCCCCACCACACAC
>PVHP010055288.1:0-10172 GCA_004024765.1 Zapus hudsonius | reverse complement strand
TGTGTGTGTGTGTGTGTGTGTGTGTGTGTGTGTGTGTGTGTGAAGTGTCCTTTAGGACCCTGAGCTGCTGGGCTGGCGGGAGGGAGAGGAGAGTTACCTCTTCTCTGCCTGGGTGATTCCACAGGCAGCTTCCAAATCTCCACAATCCAACTTAATATGATTTCTTCCCTGTGCCTCAAATCATCCGGGACTTTGAGAGATAAGATCCGAACCCCCTCCAAGACCACTCACCTTCAACAGCCCATTAAGGCCCTTAAATTAATGTCTAATTAAGAAAAGGCGGGTTAAAAACCAGGCTAGTCTGTAACTAGTCATGGAGACAGAATTGCTGGTGCTCGCTGAGAATGAAGGCAGCTGGGGATGGAGTGAGAGAGATGAGCTCAGGGAGACACGCTCGTGTACAGGGCACACGCATCTGCACACACAATACACACATCGCATCACACACCTCACATGCTGTGCACACATGCACACGCACACACACAGGCAGGCACGCACACGCATGCCAACAAAACGAAACCGAAATCTGCTGTTCTTTGTGACAGTAAACAAAGATGACCGGTCACTGTGGAGACCTGAGTGCTGGACATAGGTTCCTAGCTGACTAGGAACCCGGGCTCACTTCTCCTTGGGGGTTTGCTTGTGGAATTCAGCAAATCCAAGCAAAGGCAAACAGGAGTCAGGCAAGTTGCAAATACTTTAATAAGAAAAAAAAGACACTTCCAAAAATAACCGCCAAACACAAATGAAGGATTCAAAAAAGGGGGAAAAAAGTGAGAGTCAAGAAACAAAACCCGTTACTTTCAAAATTCCAGCTTCATATTTAAAATCAAAGGATGCCGAGTGTCCAGCTTCAGGGCACACGTTGCTTCGAAGAACACAGGGAGTCAAGCGTGTCTGTTTCATGACATACGGCTCCTTCAAGATACCACTTCATACAGTTACTTTTTTTGTTTTGTTTTTCGAGGTAGGGTCTCGCTCTAGCCCAGGCTGACCTGGAATTCACTCTGTAGTCTCAGGCTGGCCTCGATCTCACGGCGATCCTCCTACCTCTGCCTCCCGAGGGCTGGGATTAAAGGCGTGAGCCACCACACCAGGCCCATCCAGTTACTTCTGAACCCTGCCCTTCCTCACACATCCGTTTGACTCCCTCACAGAGACAGATACTCTAACAGGCTGTTTTGTGCATCAATCTTAGTCGTGATAAAATAAATAACCAAGGGCCTTTGATGCTTTGCTAACAACTCCACCCATCAGTCATCCAGAGCTCTACACCCCTCTGTAGGACACGCTTAACTCCGATATGCAAGCAGGGTCAGCGAGGTGTATTCCAAAGCGAAAACATTCAAATTTTCTTGTTTTCTTTAACACACAGAAAAATAACCTGCTTATTGAAATCACTTGTAGCTGGCAGTTTATGAAAACAGAGAACATGTATGGGGTATAGTATGAGACAGAGTTTTTAAATTGTAATGGTGCTAAAAGTCTACTCTACAAATTCTAGATATAAAAATGGTAAGAAATACAATATCAGCCATAACAAGAGGGGGATTTTCTTCAGGTAATCTTGTGATTTCTCATGTCTACAGACTTTTTTCTTATTTTTGTTTTTTGAGGTAGGGTTTCACTGTAGCTTGAACTCACAGCAATCCTCCTACCTTTACCTCCTCAGTGCCAGGATTAAAGGTGTGTACCACCAGCTTAACATTGCAGACTGTCTTTAAAGTAATACTGCCTCACACTCTTCTTGGGACTTTTGCAAATAAATCATGACAGATGCAATCTAAGAGAAGCCTTAATTTCTAAATTTTCATCCACACCAAGGAACCCAGGTAATACATCACATCAAACAGTTTGGCAAAGAGGTACTGGTCCTACCACAGTACAACTGCTAACTAATTAATGGTGATTTTTAATAGACCCCATTTTCACAGTGTGGATAGGATTTTCATGCAAAATTTTGTATAGAGTTTTGATCTTTGTGAATAAAGCAAGTATTTGTTTTTTTTCATTAAGTACTCCAGACAAATAGTAGAAAAAGCATTTTATTTATATGGAAAAGGCTACAGTAAGGTCTGTAAAAGGTGTCAATATAATATTGCCTATACAGAAAAAAATTCAGATGTGGATAGCAATAAGTAAAAGTTATACATCTTCCTAATTAGCAGTGCAATTAATTCACATTGCAATAAAGTTAAGTCAAGTATAACAAAATCAAAACAAGTGTTTCTCCATCATAATCAGCACACTGAGAATTACAGTGTAAAGTTCATTTCAGGTTTAAGAAATCTTCAATCAAGCTACGGAATATCCTAAGACAAGGGAGACACAGTTAAGTCATTCAATTATCAGCTGTTGGGGTCTTCAATACTGTTCACAGGCAAAAAAAGTAATGAGTCGACATACATGTAAATAGAATATATTTAGTCTATACAGTAAAAAAATACAAATTATAAAGTGAACTAACAAAGAATGAAATCTGAATACAGACTTATAAAAGTGACGACATCTTTGACAACACATACAGTATTTCTCATGTAAAAACATCTAGTTTCAGCAAAAAATAGTTTGGTTGCTTTTCAGCTGCTTTGTGTATCTCGTAAGCTGAAGGCGCAGATGTCTGAGCGTCTCGGAAACCATGATAAATGTCTTTCTCAACGCTTACAAAATGATAAATGCTCTCATCACAGTCTCGGGGGGGATTTTTGGAAGGTTGTTTTGTCTTGCTTCAGAAACACACTTAAGATGGGTAAAAACCAAAGGGTTCATGGTACAATGAGACAGTAAACAGTGCTCAGTTTACCGTTAACGTTGAAAGGAAACTCAATTTTACAGTACTCTGGTATAGGTGAAAGTGTATTCTTATCTTTTTAATTTTACATTGCATATTTCTGAGTCCATTCTCTCGCATGTCTGTTGTATCTGTAGGCATAAAAAAAAAAGAGAGTAAAAAATATACAGTTAATCTTTGGATCTATTTCTTTGTATATAGGACTATGTCTTCTATCTTTTAGTGGCCATAATCACACATATGCCAGTGACTGGGCCAAAGTCACATAAACTCAGTCATAAATAAAACAAATTCCACAAATGATTTTTTTTTTTTTTTTTTGGTTTTTCGAGGTAGGGTCTCACTCTAGCCCAGGCTGATCTGGAATTCACTATGCAGTCTCAGGGTGGCCTTGAACTCATGGCGATCCTCCTACCTCTGCCTCCACGCCACCACACCCGGCTTCCACAAATGATTTTTTTAACCCCTGGTTAGCTCTGAAAATGTGCCCAACACATAAAAACAAAACATGGAAAACAATTTCTTATCAATCTGTACAAGCCAACTGTGGCTACGAGTGAGCAGGCTGTCAGGATGCAGTGGGAAGGTCAGTTGGGGTGGGTATAGAAATAACTTCTCTTCCCAGAAGACAGGGAACACAGTGTCCAGGACGTTCCAGTGATTAAGCTATCCTAGGCTTAATTTACTGCCTAGACCTATGCAGTTACTGTGCAAACACCCAGGATGTACTAGTCAACTAGAAAGGAATAATTTTTTGGGGGGTAGAAAACCTAGGAGAGTTTAAGAATCAAGGTCTACTTCACTGGAAGATGTCCTTTCATATAAGAATAAGTTAAAGGATTCCAATATCCCAGTAACACTCATGCTTGGCACCCAAGAGAAAGCAGGTAAGCAAACACTTACTTTTCTTTGTCTGACTTATAGATCTGGGCAATATCAGGCACTAGAGGGTCGTCTGGATTGGGGTCACAGAGCAGAGAACATATGGATAATAATACTAGATTTAAGAAGAGAAAAGCTCATTAGATGACGACCTTTCTGAGTCATCCCCAAGTTACACATGTGAAAAGGAATACATCCGGGGCTCCGTGGAAGAGACCCCAAGGTTACAAAAATAAAACCAAACAACAGCCCCACGCATCAGATCACATTTTATACTAACTTTGGTTGACGCAAAAATACCACTTATTTTTAAAAATTGTAAAATTATCCTAAATGCATATAATACAAATGTATTGCTCTTTGTAAAGTTTTAATCTATTTGAATTTCTATTTAATCTTCTTAAATAAGGATGTCCAAAGTAGTTACTAACAATCTTTTTTAAAATTTTCTTATTTATTTGTGAGCAGAGAGAGAGAGAGAATGTGCACTCCAGGTCCTCTTGCCACTGGAAATGAAGTGCAGATACGTGAGTCACTTTGTGCACCTGGCTTTATGTGGGCACTGGGGAATCGAACCTGGGCTGTCAGGCTTTGTAAGCAAGAGCCTTTAGCTACTCAGCAATCTCCTAAGTCGAGGGCACTCTCCAAAGCATCAGGTCACCGAGAGCAGGCAGGAGGCGTGGTGGTGTGGACACTGTGTCCTTTGGCTTAGTGATACAGACCATCTACAGAGGAAGACTTCCAAGGTTTCTTTTTTCCCCCTTTTCTGTTAATGTTTTTATTTAGTAAGCATATAATACAACGGACTATATTACACTTTCACACACATGTATCATAGCTGTTCACTTCTCCCTCGCTCCCTTCTTCCCCCAGAAGTCTCCTGTGTGTGTGATCCGTACATACATATATGTATCTGTTCCCCATTAGATACAAGGGTTTCTCAATCACCTATGTGCCTCAAGCCTTTAGAAGTCACATGAACAACTATCTTTATGTCACCTGTGGAGGCAGGCGGGCACCCTAACCGCTGAGCCATCTCTCCAGCCCCGTAACTTCTTGAATGCCAGAGAAAGGGGAACGCTGAGGACCGAGGAATCAGCTCGGCTTCCTCTCATCTTCTGGGTTCACCTGTATATCCAGAGTAAAATTCCTCATCTCCTCTCCCTCTCCCGGCCCTGCTCGTCACCCTGTGCTGTCTACCATCGAAGGAGCACCTGTAGCAGGTGACAGCGAGCACACGGGCTGATCTCCCAGGATGGGCCCTGCTTCAATTCAAAAGGGACAGTGTCCAGAAGCTAACAATACTTTCTTTCTGTTGGTTTCTGTGAATACAAAGCAACAAATGTCAGCAGATTGACCCTCTGCCATTTCTTCTACGTGACAAGGGCTTTGCTACAAACACCAAGTGGCGTTCTTTTTGGAAAGAGTACGTCCATTTCACCAATCCTGACACAGGATCTTTCCTTTACTCAGCTCATGATACGTTCATCATGTGAAAGATTTTTAGCCAGGACACTGAGCAAACATTTCCGATCAGAAAACTTAATGGTAACTTAGGTGCCGGCGAAGTGAAGAGCTGGGAATGGGCAGGGTGAGGTGTCAGTCATGGTGACGCTATGGGCTTCCGGCGGTTAGGTTCACACGCTGCTTCTCCGGCTTTAACCCCCACTATGAAGCTGCTTTCGTTGAGAGCGTTTATTTTACCACCCAAACCCGTTCCGTGTTCTTGGACAAAGTCAAATTGCTATAAAGTTTTATTTATTACTATCAATGGTAAGCCTGCCTGCTCCTTCCTTCCTTTCTTTTCTTTCTTTTGGGTTGTGTGTGTGTGTGTGTGTGTGTTGTTATTGCTGTTGTTGTTTGAGGCAGGGATCTAGTCTAGCCCAGGCTGACCTTGAACTCACAGTGATTCTCCTACCTCAGCATCCCAAGGACTGGGATTAAAGGCGAACATCAACACCCCTGACTCCAAAACCTTTTTCTTACTTTCTTACTCAGTATTTTGGCCACTTCTCTCTCTCTTTGGTAAGGACAATATCCAAGCTGGAAGGGTAAGCATGAAAGGCTCATTGTCAAACTTCCAGCTCTGATTTTTTTTAAACGTCTGATTTCATTGAGATGTTTCCAGCTATACCCTGCACTCCAACCAAGGACAAAAGAAATCCAAGCAGGAGAAATCATTGAAGAATGTTTCAAAAAACAAAAAAACATGGTTGGCAAGATGACTCAGTGGTCAAAGGGGCTGACTTTGCAATTGAAAGCCTGCTGGGCCCCGGGGTTCGACTTCTCAGTACCCACAGAAAGGGCTACACACTTCTGGAGTTTGTCTGCAGCAGCAAGAGGCCCTGGCACACCCATTCTCTCTCTCTCTCTCTCTCTCTCTCTCTCTCTCTCTCTCTCTCTCTCTCTCTCTCAAGTAAATAAAAAATGTATTAACTATAAAAAAGAAATAAAACTACTTTGGTCCATCGACTACTTCTCCAGTCTCACTGTTCTCAGCTGTTTTAAATCTGATCAGTTAAATTACCTTTTGATACGGTCAAAGCTGGTGACCACTGGGATCTCAGGATATCGAGACAAATGCTTCCATTGCTGTTTATGTTGGGGTGGTAAATTTTCGTTGTGAAAGCAATCTGAGTGCAGAAACAAAGCGTGTGAGCAACGCACTAGGGATGAGCACCGCACCGCAGACCCGACCTGCCCCGCCCAGCCCGAGAAGCAGCAGGCGGCTGTCACCTCTTGCGGTTGGAAGGAAAATCACCTGTTTGCCTCCCTTTCTCCCCCAGGAGCTGAGGAGTGACCACACCTGAAGGAGCGGGTGGGACTGGCCTGGGAGCACCTGCGGCCGTTCACCTGGCTGGCATCACATCTCAGAGAAATCTTGACTATGGGCAGTACTGGGGATCTGCCCGGGGTCCACAGATGGGTGCTGACAGACTGCGGGGCCTCAGATGGTCCCCCACCTTTCACTCCCCATCACCCTTCTCTTCTGCAGGGCTGCGGCCACACCATGTCGTATGCGCTTTTCATCGGGTGTTTTGTAAATCTGACGTAACTGTTTCCTGAGTGACCTCTGTTCAGTCCCCTTCTCGGGACACCCCATCATTTCTTTGGGTCTAAAAAGAACCTGCTTGGCCGGGCGTGGTGGCGCACGCCTTTAATCCCAGCACTCGGGAGGCAGAGGCAGGAGGATCGCCGTGAGTTCAAGGCCACCCTGAGACTACAGAGTGAATTCCAGGTCAGCCTGGACTAGAGCGAGACCCTACCTCGAAAAACCAAATAATAATAATAATAAATAAAAAGAACCTGCTTTTCTCCACCTCCAGCATTCAAGGGTACGACTCCAATTACTATGTTCTTTACTGCAGCGGAACACGTAGGTGTTCAGCAAATATTGACTAGATTCTTACGAAAGAAAACCCCATGAACAGAAAAGTCTGACTCTTGGCCATAGAAACATCCCAAACCACACAGAGCTCATAAGAAGCAAAAGAAATTCAAGAATTCAAGTGTCTGCTATTCTACAAATCAACGGGTCTTCTGTTTGACAGACGCGGTGTAACGTGTGAGTAAGGAAGAATATTTTATTTATTTATTTATTTTTGGTTTTTTGAGGTAGGGTCTCGCTCTAGTCCAGGCTGACCTGGAATTCACTCTGTAGTCTCAGGGTGGCCTTGAACTCACGGCGATCCTCCTGCCTCTGCCTCCCGAGGGCTGGGATTAAAGGCGTGCGCCACCACGCCCGGCTTTGAGGAAGAATATTTTAGATTCGGTGGTTTCGCCCGCCCGCGTAGCTTGCCCACACTCCCCTCCCCTCGGTCTGTGACATCAGGAAGCCACCTCTGGCAAACAGGACGTGAGCCGCGTCAGCCATGATCATACATACCTTTGGTGGTTTAAAGGGATAGTCCGTCGGGAAATGCACGGTGAGAAAGAAGACGCCACCTTGGTAGGCGCTGTCGGGCTGAAATGACAAAACAGCGAGTGTCACATCTGATCACTGCTCGTCCTTCCTCGGTCACTGTACGTCATCTCCCCAAGTGTTCACAGTGTGAAAAACGACGCCGTGGTATTTTAACTGCTCTCGTTAAATATCACCTTGCAAAATAAGGTGGTCGCTGTGTCACAGTTCAAATCCCCCCCCCTGACGACAGGCCCCCTTGACAGCCACATGACACAGACACGGCACCCAGGGGTGACCTAACCAGACCCATGTCTGCTCCTGAGTCAGTCCCAATGCAGAGAAGGGAGCATGGCCTGGAGCCACTAACTTACGTTGACTTACACTGACTTACGTTGGTTTTCCTAGGTAGGGCCTCACTCTAGCCAGGCTGACCTGGAGCTCACTCTATTCTAGGCTGGCCTCATTCACAGCAATTCTCCTGCCTCAGCCTAGCCAATACTAGGATCAAAGGTGTAACCCAGGGCTGGAGAGATGGCTCAGCAGTTAAGGCACTTGCCTCCAGTGCCTAAGGCCCCAGGTTCAATTCCCCAGGACCCACATAAGCCGGACCCACAAGGTGGTGGCCCTGGCTCTCTCTCTCTCTCCCTCCCTCTCTCTCTCTCTCTCTGCTTAAAAATTAATAAAATATATAAAAATAAAAATTAAAAAAAGGTGTAACCCAGCAGGCTCAGCTCATAACCAGTATTTTAAAAGGAAGGCAGCTGTTAACCTTCACACCGCCAACACGTAACCAGGATTTTAAAAAGGGTTGCAACTAGTACTTACCTCTTTATTTCCAAAATTTACGTCCTTTGTTGTTGTTGTTTTTATTTATTTATTTGCAAGCAGAGAGAGAGAGAGAGAGAGAGAGAGAGAAGGGAGAATGGGTGTGCCAGGGCTGCCAGCTGCTGCTCCTCTTTGTGCATCTGGCTTTATGTGGGTTTTGAGGAATCAAACTCAGGTCTCAGTTAGGCTTTGCAGGCAAGCGCCTTAACTGCTGAGCCATCTCTCCAGCCCCCAAATTTAAGTTCTGATGTCCAGTTACAGGTGACCAGATAAGACTGTTATAACAAGAAGTGACCCCACTACACAACCAATCCCTCAAATACTCAGTAATAGTTTATAAAATAATACAGAAAATACAAGTCCAGGGCTGGAGAGATGGCTAAGCAGTTAAGGCACTTGGCTCCAGTGCCTGAGGCCCCCGGTTCAATTCCCCAGGACCCACATAAGCCAGACCCACAAGGTGGCCCTGGTGCTCTCTCTCTCTCTCTCTCTCTTTCTTTCTCTCTCTCTGCTTGAAAATGAATAAATAAAATATTAAAAAAAGAAAGAAAATACAAGTCCAAAAAAAGTTAAATAAACTCAATCAATATTCATGGTACATCAAATTGGGAATCAACTTTACAAGAGGAATTTAAATGTGGTCACCTTTCTTAATGGCCATAAGAAAAATAGTTATAACATAAGCAAAATAGAATTTAAAAATATTCCTCAAATTCCATTTTAATTGCTTCGTATCTAATGAAATATATCACGTTATATTAACATGTGGATAATCAAAGCGAGACTGCCATTTCCTTGAATTTCTGTTTAACATTCGAAGCATATTGCGTAATTATTCTTTACATATATGTGGTTGAATTCTAGCTGATGACAGTTATCGGACTGTAAAAGACTTAAGCAGTTACAATGATGACTATGGTCTGCGTGGAGAGTCAAGTGATATTAAGGGAACTCTGGAGTGTGGTTTTTTTTTAAATATTTTATTCATTTTCAAGCAGAGAGAGAGAGAGAGAGAGAGAGAGAGAGAGAGAGAGAGAGAGAGAGAGAGAGAGAGCGCACCAGGGCCACCACCTTGTGGGTCTGGCTTCTGTGGGTCCTGGGGAATTGAACCCAGGGCCTTAGGCACTGGAGGCAAGTGCCTTACCGCTGAGCCATCTCTCCAGCCCTGGAGTGTGTGTTTGTTACTAAACAAAGGCAGTGTGAAGAGCATGGCTGTAACCACGGCGACCTGTGAGTCACCTGAGAAGCGTTGCCCCTCGGTGGCACAGCAATCCTTCCTGTGACAGTTCGCGGGAGGTAATGACACAAGCGGAAGTAACACGATCCTCACGGAAAGCTGTCATATAAATATGCTATGTTTGCCCCTTCACATAAAAAAAGAGAGCAACGTGGTCACTTGGGACAATTCCCAAGGATTCTTTGAAATTCAACATTGTTTTATATATTGGTTTTTTCACTTTTAGTTTGAAGTGAAACACAAGAGAACATGATTAAAAACTCTGTAACTTGAGGCCAGCGAGCGAGCTCAGTGGGTGGAGAGTTCAATCTCCACACCCGCGTGAAATGCCAGGCATGGCGACACGAGCCTTTCAGCAGGGGGCAGTGGAGACAGGAGGGTCCCTGCAGTCCTCTGTCCAGAGAGTCCAGCCTAACTGGCGAGCTCCAGGGACAATTCAATGAGAGACTTTGTTTCAAAGGAGGTGGGTGACATTCTGAGGATGACACTCACGTTGTCCTCGGGTCTACACACACAGAGACAGACAGACAGAC
>PVHP010055287.1:0-10181 GCA_004024765.1 Zapus hudsonius | reverse complement strand
GCCATCTCTTCAGCCCCTGATACTTTTTTTTTTTAGTTATTTATTTAATTGAAGTAGGGTCTTGCTCTAGTCCAGGCTGACCTGGAATTCACTATGTAGTCTCAGGGTGGCCTTGAACTCATGGTGATCTTCCTGCCTCTGCCTCCAGAGTGCTGAGATTAAAGGCGTGCAACACCATGCCCGGCTTGTTAATTTTTATTTAATTGCAAGAAGAGAGAGGTAGACAGAGAATGAGCACACCAGGGCCTCCAGCTGCTACAAATGAACTCCAGATACATGCGCCACTCTAGGTACAGGAGACTCAAACCCTGGTCGTTAGGTTTTGCAGGCAAGCGCCTTAACCACTGAGTCATCTCTCCAGCCCTTGGTTTCTCTTTTTTCTTTGAGACAAGGTGTCCTTGTAAAACAAGGCTCCTGCTGCCCTCCCACTAGCCAGTCTCCCCTCTCCCAGTCTCCTGCTTCTGGAGTCCCTGTTTCTGACACAAAGATAAACATCTGATAAGAAAAAAATTTTAAGCAAGGTCTGGTGAGGCATGCATGCATGTAATTCCATCACTGGGAAGGTACAGGCAGGGCTCACAACTTCAAGGACAGCCTGGGCTGCATAAGACTCTGTCAAGACCACCCCATCCCCTAAAGAAGAGAAAAAGCACATATTTAAAAAAAAACATTTTATTTATTATTTATGTGAGAGAAAGAGCTGATATATAGAGAGAATGGGTGTGCCAGGGCCTCTAGCCACTGCAAACAAACTCCAGACACATGCATCACCTTGTGTATCTAACTTTACATGGCTACTGGGGAATTGAGCCAGGGTCCTTAGGTTTTGCAGGCAAGTGCCTTAACCACTGAGCCATCACTCCAGCCTGGAAAAGCACATCTTGTCCGCAGAGATCAGTGTTGTTGGTAGGGTGGATATTAGGGACCCATTCCTGTCACTGGGTGTTTGTTTGTTATCTGCGCTAGGAAGGGCCTGCGTCACACTAAGTCACACTTCTCCAGGACTGGCTGTGGACTTGCTACATCCACACAGTGTCCAGCACTTGTCAGTCAAGCTTATATCCTCATGACTAGCTCCTCTGGCCTATCCACATATTCTGGGCCTGGATTCCAGGAGTAAGGGATAAAGAGATAGTAGTCACAGGGGTTCTGGTAAGTTCTGGAACACTCTCCCTTACTGGGCACATGTAAGTATCATGAGTGGCAATGCATCCTCTGGTACACATGAGTACAGTCAGAGAGGACAGTCCACTGAGCAGCTCCATAGAGTATGTGCTGACCCTCAGACCCATTAGAAGCAGCAAGATCTATGAAATACAAGTGCAGTTCTTCCCAGCTCTGGACTGATGGTAAATGTTTTGGAAAACTGTCTTCCTTCTCTGGGTATTTAATGTCTCATAGTTACTTCACTGTTTTATTATATTTGACAGTTTGCTTACTTGCTTGTGGTGCTAAGAGATGGATCTAAGGGCTTTATAATGCTAAGTGCTCTGTCACCAAGCTACACCCCAGTCCTGAGCCCATTGTTAGCACTTCTGACATGGGTTAACATCTAACTCAGAGACAGGAGTTCAAGCACTGGTAGAATGCATGTGACCTGCCTCCTTGGGGCACTTGGCACTGATCCTTCAATGCTGTACTCAGGCTCTTCATCTCAGAGGTCTGACTCACTCATGCGATTGTGAAGGGTGGCACTCGTGTGTGGGTGGCAGCTTTCACAGCGGCCTTCTGCACAGTTTTTTTTTTTAAAAGAGACTTTAAAAAATATTATTTATTTATTTACAAGGAGAGAGAAGAGATACAAAGAGAATGGACATACCAGGCAGTTACTGCAAATGAACGACAGATGCATGCACCACTTTCCATGGGTACTGGGTACCTGGCTTTCCATGGGTACTGGGGAATTGAACCCAGGTCATTGGGCTTTGCAAGCAAATGCCTTAACTGCTGACCCATCTCTCCAGCCCCTTTGCTTGATTCTTAAAGAGGAGGAAGGAGGGTTTGGTCTCAACACCTCAAAAAAAACTTAAATATTATTTGGAAGTTTTCTATAAAATCATTCCTCTATATTCTTGGTGGTAGTGTTATTGTCATACTCATTGTGAAGAAAAAAAAATTTTTTAAACCCAGGTCAAACCTTTTATTGGTGTCTTTGAACCCATCATACCCACTTTGCCTAGTGAATATCATCAGGTGCTACCATGGGAAAGGTGGGGTGCTGGGCAGCTGCCAACAAGGGTGGTGGCTTCCTGATGGACCTGGGATTTCTAGAACATGCTGCTGTCAGTTGTGTCCAGCTCAGCTCCCTACTATGGCTGGCTTTGAAGTTCTTACAGAGTCCTGTCGACAGTGACCACATCCATGTCCTCTCCACATCTCCCAGCACTCCCACCCCCACATGATGGGCTGTGCCGCATGTTGTTCTGTTTTCCTTGGGCAGCTTCATCTGTCTCCCGTGAAGCTGGCGGAGCTCCATGCTGACCTGAAGATACAGGAGAGAGATGAACTCAACTGGAAGAAGCTGAAGGTCGAAGGCTTAGATGAGGATGGGGAGAAAGAAGCAAAACTGATCAACAACCTCAATGGTATGTGTCTCTTTTCAGTGTGGGGGAAGCAGTCATGAAACCTCAGGGGCACTGGCTTACTTAACCGAGGTGAGGGGGGGGGGGTCATCAAGTCCAGCTTGTCTGATGAGCCATGGAGAAGAGTTGATGCCCAGGCAGTCAAAGACCCTGAACTACTTGACCAGGAAGGGGCTGGGTGGGGTAAAGGATGCTTGGTCAACCCTGTGAATAAGTAGAGAAATCCCCAGGTCTGATCTCAGCTGTTACAGTCAGAATGGACAATGCTGTGAGGCCATGTAGTTAGCGTTTTGTTGCTATGTTTATTCAATGTGGGGGACCAGAAACAGGCGGCGAGGAGCGGGAAAACCCTTGGTGTAACCAGATGTGTTCTAGCTGTCCAGGCAAAGTAGCACCCGAAGAACCAGTCTCACCAGAGCTGCCCTATCTATTCGATGCATGTCTCTTGCAAAAGCCCAGACTGACTCTTGTGGGGGGAGGGTTTGCCAGATTGTTCCAGGGACCTAGCTGCTGCCACACACCCTGGGCTGCCTCCTTCCTCAGGTGGGGCCTGAACATACTCCAGGGCTCTCTTCTAGCGTGCTGACCTGGATATCTGACTCTAACTCTGAGTCCCAGGCTGGCCTTGAATTCAGGTGATCCTCTTACCTTTGCCTCCCAAGTGATGGGATTAAAGGCGTGCGCCTGCACACTCAGCCCTGCTATTCCATTTCAATCAGGGCCCAGCACCCCCAAGATCCAGAACTTTCCTCTGTGCTGGTTCTGAGAAGTCTTGAGGAACTTGCCTGTGGGCAGGAGTGTGGTTCAGCTTCTGTCCTCAGCCTGATCTCTCCCAGCCCCTCCTCTCCAGCTGAGGTACCAGGTCTGTCCCAGATTAGGGCCATGATAGTGACAGCTCTTCCCGATGCTGGTGAAAAATGGATAGGCTCAGGCTGGATAGCAAGGCTGGGAGGTGTCTGAGCAGACTTTATTATTTTGTTTCATTTTAAGAGACTAGATCTTACTATGTTGCCCAGGCTGGCCCCAAACTCCTGGGCTCAACAATCCTGCCTTAGCCTCCTGAGTAGCTGGGGTCATAGGTATGAGCACCATCTACTTTTTAAAATACTTTTGTAAGGTCTAAGTTGTATCTTATCAGTATACCTACCCAACACTTCCCCCACCCTTGGGTGCCTTCTGGCTATTGTCAGTAGAATCAACCTGCAGAACTCAATGAGAACACTACACAAGCTTTACTGTGGGAGCATGGCCACACATGCTCACGGACCCGGGCATAGAAATGAGCGCCTCATGGCGCATCACCTAGACTTCCAGAGATCACATTAGCAAGCCGAATGAGGCGCTCTAGTTGAGTACCACAGAAGGGTCACGGAGCCTTAAAAGGCCAAGTGCAGACTGAGCAGGTATCCTGAGCCCCCAGCAACAGGTACAGTTCCAGGGCTGGCAGCAGCTGAGAGCAGGAGGGACTGAAAGGTTCCTGTCAGCATGGGCCTGCTGCCCCAGGAGGGTGTGGTGACCACCACATTGCCACTAGTAAAACTAAGTGTCCCAGTAAGGGTCAGGGAACAAAGACCTCAAGAGTGAGGCAGACAGGGTGATGTAAAAGGGAAGCTCTGTGGTGTGTTTGTAGGAAGATGGTGCCACAGAGTGAGGAGAGGTTCTGGTGGCTCTGCAGGCCATGCGCCTGGGAGTGTTCTTGCCCCTCAGAACCACGGTCAGGCAAGCCCTCCAACCAACCAAGCAGGTAATGTGGGGGGCTTGTCCCACAGAACCACAGCATGGCTGAGTACTGCTAAGTGGGGCTCGGCAGTCAGGCCAGGCCTCATCTGCTGCATTTCTGGGGTCAGCTGTCAGGCTTGCTTCTGTTGGTGACAAGAGGTGCCAAGTCCTCCACAGTGGAGTGGCTGTGGGCATGTACGGAATCTAGGTGTTGTGGTTACCTTCTGAACAGTTTATGGGAGGAGAGAGTTTGTTTCAGAAGCCTCTGCATAGCAGGAAGGCATAGCACAAGCAAGATAATGGGGAAAGGAAGTAGTCCACGCCTAGGCTACCCAGTGACACACCTCCTCCAACAAGGCTCCACCCCCAAAGGTTCCACCAGCTGCAGATTGCATATGAGACTTACTCAGAAGCACATGAGGTGGGATGGAGTTTGCTATTTGTCAGAAATGGGAGCACCAAAGTATGTTTTTCAAAGTCCATGCAGATGCTGATGTATCTCAGCTGTCTGTTCCTGCCCATGAGCTCCTGGTAAGAGACCCAGATGGGTCTCTGTGGTGGAGGCTGGGGTACCCTTCAAGTCCCCAGGCATGTTCATAAGCACTGGAGGCCTTGGAGCATCTGAGTTGCTGTATGTTCTCCCCAGGTCTTAAGTGGTCTCTCAGAAAATTAAGGGCGAAAAGAAACTTCCCGAAAGTGAGAAGCAAACCTGCTTCATTCATTTGAGTTCTGAGTCACCATGTCCACTCCGGACTGTCTAAAAGTGACTAATCAAACATCCCCTCTCTAGTCATCTTGGCCAGGTATGGACTGGACGGGAGGAAGGATGCCCAGGTGATACACAGCAACACACTCAACGATGCCCAGGAGGAGCTAGGGGATCCCAGGCTGGAAAAGCTGTGGCACAAGGTACTCCTTGCATTTTTCCTTACCTTCCCAAATCTGTACAGATGTGTGCAGTTAAGATGTGGGGGGGGGGGCTGCTGGGGCTTTATCTTCCCTGTCACAGGCAGAGTGCACCTGACCTCGGCTCTGTCTTGGAGTCTGTTCTGTGGGGGCTGTCACTGAGGCTTCTTGGTAAAACACCACTCTGGTTTTCTGCCATCATTCTGTCCTTCCTGTGAAGTTTGTGGTGTCCTGTTTTGAATATTTTTCCTCACAATTAAGGATTTCACTTGGCTTCTAGATTTAGACATCAGGCATTGGGCATACTCTGCAGTGTGTAGCTGACTCACACTCGTTAGGCCTGTGGCTCTGCCCCTGTGCTTAAGAAAGGGGTCCACAGCTGTGTGTGTGCAGGTGTTGGGGTGATCTGGGAAGGATGTGCAGGGCTTGGTCTGCCCAATCTTTGCTTTGGGTTGCAATCCTCGGTGGGGTGCACAGGGTGCTGGTGTGAAGTGGGCATTGGGATGGGATGGTTGTTTGATCTGTGCTGCCTGCTCTGGCTCCCCATTTCTTCTCCTTGGTCCAGAGCAGCAAGTCCAGACCACGCTGATTGGGGTTCTCATGCTGGCCCAATGCATATTCATGAGGGATGGGCAGGAAGGAGAGTTGGAGGCTGAGTGCTTCTCATATATGTCACGCTGGCCCACACGGGGACTGTGTCCTGTACTTGTCATCACCCAGCCCAGGAGGTAGCGGGATGATGAGGTGGCTGGCCCAGGGACCCCCCCACCCTGGCTGTCCTTGACATTCACAGTCAGGAGAGCTGGGCAGAAGTACAGGCTCCTTCTGTGCTCTGGCCAGTCTTGTCAGCACCAAGAAGAGATTGGCATTGTATTTTCTTGGCACACAAACCTAACAAGGTCACAAGGCTTGCAGAGGCCAGGAGTGGCCCCAGGCTCTTTGACCTAAGATCCCACTCAAGCTCCTAGGAGCAGCCAGCTGGCAGGCCCCTAGTCCCCAGGTAAACCGATGATAGGCCCCAGGCCTGCTCGCCACAGGTGCCCTTTCCTTTTAGGCAAAGACCTCGGGGAAGTTCTCTAGTGAGGAACTGGACAAGCTGTGGCGGGAGTTTCTGCACCACAAAGAGAAGGTTCACGAGTACAATGTGCTGCTGGACACGCTGAGCAGAGCCGAAGGTGCGTCCTGTGCCCTGAGCACCACCCGAGGTGGGGTGGGTCACCCTCTCTTTGTTTGTGAGTGGGAGAGTGTTTATGCTAACACTGAGGTAGGAGCAACTGCTCAGGTGAGAGGTTGCTTTCTTTGGTGATTGGGGCCGTCTGCCATCACATCTCCTTAACACAAACTATGGCCACTGCTTATGGACATGGCCTCCCCAAGTAGACCCTGAGAAAGTCTACTTCGGGTCTGCTTCAGCATCCATCCATGGAATTCCTGTCCCTGTCTTGTGTTGGAAAGGGCACATCTACTCACCAGCACTGTCTAAGCTGCTGAGGTGACCAAGGGAGAGAAGCCACATTGCAGTTCTCTCAGCTGGGGCCCTTAGGAGGTCCTCATCAGGTTCTTCCGCTTCTTGTTCACAGAAGGTTATGAGAACATCATCAGTCCCTCTGACATGAGCCACGTCAAGAGTGACGTCCTGTACAGCAAGCACGGGGAGCTGAAAGACAAACTTCGCAGCATCACCCAGGGCCTGGACCGCCTGAGGAAGGTCAGCCACCAGGGCTATGGCCCTGCCTCCGGTAAGCTCCGTGTCCTGATGTTGGGTTAAGAGAGAGTTAGTCACGGATCCCTGGCTCCCTGCGATCCTGTCTCACTGGCCATCAGGAGACAGGCTTCATGGGGAAAGGTGAACGTGCAGCCGGAGCCTCGCACACTTGCAGCTGGGAGAAGTGTCTGAGCAAATCTCAAAACTTTATTTCAGCATCCAACCTTATATACAATCCAAGGATGCATTGCATAGTCTTATCTCTTTACAAGGGAGCAGGAACAAAGCCATTAGCACTTACAAACAGGATTTAGGGCTGTCAGCCATCCCCCCTACCTCCTGGGGGCACAGGTGTGCTAGTATCAAAAGGCATGAGCTACCATGCTCTTGGGCTCTCATCCGGGTGCATATTATAGTCTAAAACTTAGCTCACAGATATTCAGCCAGGCTGGGACCCAATATCCTGACATGGGCCATTTGTGTGTCAGGTGCATGCTTGGACCCAGGAATGCATGGGATTGTCTGTGTTGGAGAATGATCTGCCCAAGGCCCCACTTCCTAGAGCTATACCTGAAGTGTTTGCCTTTTGGGCCCTGGCCCTGTCAGCACATAGGGCTCTTCCCCATCTCTGGCCTCTTGGAATTCTCCTCCTTCCCCTTCACCATCTTTTACATGGTCTTTTCCTCCACGTCCGTCCTTGGCCCTTGAGTCAAGCCGGCTGGCAGTTTATGTGTTACATTGAGATGGCTCCACTCTCAGCACTAGAACAAAGCCTCCTTCTCCTTTGCCTCCAAGTCCCTCACGGGAGGGCTGGGCTGCCTGCTCCATCTTTGCCAGCTCCAGGCCCACAGGCCAGGGTGGACATTACCAACTACTGTCCATCCAGCCTGCTCCATATGCGAGTCAGCCGCCAGAGAGGGACAGAGCCCCTGTTCTCATGGCCTTAGAGAGCGCCTGCAAGGCCCTGCAAGCACAATTGCAGGTGTGTCTGGATGGACTCTTAGGACCTGCTAGGGTCACCTGTGGACTGCTTGCTGTGGAGGTGACCGTTCCAGTTCCACCTTATAGGCCAGCTGTGTGGACTTACTGTTACTGGATTGATGGGGGCCTGGCTGTGGTCAGTGTGGTGGACAGTCCCTGTCTCCTCCCCATGGATTCTCTCCTAGGCAGCTGCATCCAACTAGCTCCTCAGTTTCTCCTGCCAGTTCCTGCCCATCCCCCCCCCCCCCCCCCAGTCTCTGCAAAGCTAGGGTTTCCTCAGGTCCTAGGCAGTAGGGGTCAGGCAGGAGGAAGGACAGGTAGGAAAGCGCTCCCTGGTTGGCCTCTCTGCATTTACCCATTAAGTAGGTAGAAATCTAGGAGCCTTCTCCTTGGTTTGTGTGGGACCCAGATGCCAACTTGCTAGGTGGGTCCCAGCCTTGACCTTGTTAGTGGCCAGCCCTGCCCAGGACCATCACATACACAGTCCCATTTCCACCATCTTTCTCGTCACTGTACCAGGAGTTGGCAGATGGTGGATTCTGAATCTGTGATGTGGCCTCCTCCCAGGAACAGTGAAGGCTGGGCTCAGGTCACTGCTCTGCTGTGAGCAGTAGGCCTGGCGCACTTGAGAGATGGGTGGCTGACCTTTGCCTCCGGCACTGGGTATATGCCCCCAGTTAGACAGGTGGCCCTTGCTCTCCTGCAGAGTTCGAGGAGCCCCGTGTGATCGATCTGTGGGATCTGGCCCAGAGTGCGAACTTCACTGAGAAGGAGTTGGAATCATTTCGGGTAAGGTGATGCTGTCTCCCCTGGGTGGTGCTGCCTCCCCTGGATGGTGGCTGCCACTTCTCCTGGCCGTCTCTGTAATGGGAGTAGGTTCTCTGCTCTTCTTCCCACCATCATTCCCTGTGCTTTGGGCTCCTGGCAACCTGGCTGGCAGTCACGTGGTGCTGGGTGTGACAGCCTCAGTGCCTCCTGTGCAGCACCTGGCTCCAGGGAGATCAGTATGCACAGAGCTGTGCCAAGAGGGAGGGACTGACTGCAGGGGCCAGAGGAGACACTGCACACCAGGTCTGCTCTGACTGCAGTGTGTGTGGTGAGGGATGGGGTAGGGATTATGAGGGCTTTCTGAGGAGCTGAGGTGGGAGGGTATGCTTTTGGCCTGTGTGGTTCCCTCTGAGTTTAGGAACCTCTGAGTTTAGAGCTTCTGTTTGTGCCTAAGAAGCTCCAGGTGGGGTGAGGTTCTGCAGGCTTCCATTGAGCTCCTAGTGGGTATTTGGCCCACAGGATGAGGTGGGCTAGCAGGGGAGGTGCCCTGGAAAGAGTTCTTGTCATCCCCCGTCACCACCACCACCACTACCACCCAGGATTCAGGGCACCTTGGCTGTAAGAAAACATGGTGGGAGAAGCAGGTGAATGGCAGCGCCCTGAAGGGCCTTGGTCTCTTAAAGATGGAGGGTAGAATGACCACTGGGAGTGGGGATTTGGTCTAGTGGTGGCGGAGGTGGAGGAAGCCAGAGAGGGGAGATACATAGGGAAAATGGTAAAGCCAGAACCCTGGTGTCAGCATGCACATGGGCCAGGAGGGAGCAGGGCATGTCTTGGGTGGCGACAAAGGTCACCAAGGCCATCGGGTTCGGGTGAATGCACTGTTTCGGTTAGAGGTCCTTACCAGAAGGCACTTACTAGTTCTCAAGTGCGCAGCTTTGGGACTGCCAGGAATTAACATGTTGAACATTGTAGGAGGAGCTTAAGCACTTTGAGGCTAAAATTGAAAAGCACAACCACTACCAGAAGCAGCTGGAAATTTCCCATCAGAAGCTGAAGCATGTGGAGAGTATCGGTGACCGGGAGCACATCAGCCGGAACAAGGAGAAATATGCGCTGCTGGAGGAGAAGACTAAGGAGCTAGGCTACAAGGTGGGTGGCCTGCCTCGGACATGGGCTCCAGGGTCCCTGCAGTCAGTGCTGTCCTGTCTTCACCGAGGTCCCAGACACGTGGGCCCAGGCTCGGAGAAATACAGGTGTAGCCCATGGGGAAGGTGGGTGGCCAGAGCGCACAGCTCAGCACATAGAGGCAGTGACGCCTGCAGACAGGCAGGGCATGGAGCAGTGAAGCGGCCTTGGGGAAGGAAGCCTGTGAACTTGGGTCCCAGGTCAGCCACTGCTCTGGCCACTCTGAGCTAGTTGAGGGAGGTGAGGTACAGAGCAATGTAGGTGAGCAGAGGAGCAAGAGAGGTCCCCACAGATCCTCGAGAGCCCCGGGAGCCAGACATACCTGTGGAGGG
>PVHP010055286.1:0-10192 GCA_004024765.1 Zapus hudsonius | reverse complement strand
AAAAAAAAAAACTACAGAAAATGTAACAAGAAAGGTCATCTGAGAAAGATATAGGTTCCCACCAGCTTACAAATTGAGTCTTCCAGAAAGCAATCAGTATCACGTCCTCCCTGTTCCTTACATCATATTTCATCCGTTATCTCCTGGAGCTGGGATTGAGTTTGTGATTTCAAATTTTACAGATGGAGCATAATCAGAATTGTTGGCATAAATATGTAATCGCTGAGTATTGATGCAAACAATTTACTCATGCAGAGAAGGAACACCTAATTTACTGACCATTTTTATGTGTAAAAAAAGAGCAGAAGAGTGAGAAAAATTAAGAGAAAGACAATATAATAGTTAAATCATTTTCATTACCCTTGTTTTTTTCTAAGTGTTTAGTTTTTTGTATCTTATTTGTCAAGGTTAAAAAAAAAAAAGAAATGTCAGACTATCCTAAGCTAAAGGGATAACACCTTAGAGCCATATAATTGATGTAGGGTAGTCCCCTAGCCTTAGCAATTTCTTAATAGTTTGGGGCTTTTAAAATTCTGGTAAGCAGCCAGGGTTAGGAACTATAGATAAGAACTAAAAAAAAAAATTAATAAGAACTTCCCTGATTCTTTCTTACAATCTGGTAGGATTATGATTATAGAAGAATGCTACAAATATGTGCCACTTATGTACATCTCTGCTCATATTCTAAACAAATCAACTTCAACGGCATATGAAAAATAGTGGAATGCTATAAAATGTTATTATTTCTACGTTCACAGAAAAATAAAACAAGTGTTTATGAAAAGTCTTAGTAGATGCTTAATAGCTGATTTTAGAAATTGGATACTAGAAACTAATGGATTTCATAATGATAAACAGCACAACCAAGAGAGCATACACATATCAGCCAGAATCCATCACATGTCATATTCACTGATAAATCCTGAATGACCATACATCAAAAACAGGAATAAGGGGGGGGGTGGACGGCTCAGGAGGAGGGAGAGGGGGAATGATGGGAGGGGAATGAGGAGACACAAACCTAAAGATGGCATGCAATATGCAAACCTATTCCTATTTTTAATATTTTTATGTGTGTGAAAGAGACAGGAAAAGGAGACAGAGAGATGGAGAGAAAAAGGGAGAAAGAGAGAGAGAATACAAGCTTGCCAAGGCCTCCTGCCACTGCAAACAAACTCAAATCTCCAGACACATGCACCACTTAGTGCAACTGGTTTAAATTCCTGGAGATTTGAACCCAGGCCAAAAGGTTTTGCAAGCAAACACCTTTCATCAATCACTGAGGTATCTCCCCAGCACTAGAAACCTACTTCTTTTAACTATTCAAAAGAAATCTCTCTTTAAAAACAGAGAGAGAAAAGATAGTTTGGGTGGAAGAATCCTGCTGAGGTGAAGAAAGCTTTGTCTAAAACCATAAGATTTTGCAGGAAAATCTCAGCAAGTGAGATACTGTTTGGGAGTCCCCATGAAACCTGTGAAATAATTCAGGTTTTTACCAAAGTACTTGGTTACCCATCAGAAGGAGATACTAAGACTGTATTATTGAAGACAAGGCAATGTAGTCACAGGACACTGAGAAATCAAGCTGGGGTTGTGATGGAAGCCTGCTGGCTAGCGCTCCTACATAAGCTGCTGTAACAAGCAGTGGATTCTGTCCCCTACAAAACCAGCCAGTCAGGCAAGATATACCCACTGATGTCATGGCGGCATACAAGGAGGTAATCAACTGCTCTCTGGTAGTATATGAGGTCTGCTCAGTGGGAGGGAATTCACATCTGTACTGAGAATCAAGTCACAAGTCTATATCGTAGAAGACCATCAATAAACCCTAGAGGGAAGCTTCACTTGTTGTTTGGCTAAACGCAGAGGTCATACCCATCAGAAAGTTTTCTGAATGTATTTGTTTATCCCTGTAGATAATGCTGCTCTCATTCTTCATTAGGCAGCTTGCTTTTTATAGAAGGCAGTGAACACCAGAAAGACATCAATAGACTGTTTAGCACAAAACTAGTAAACTTGATCACATCTGCCAGGGCCCAGAAAACATGACAGGAAGTGGTAGATCAAACAGGAGGGCTGTTCTCACTGTTAGCTAGAGACCCTTCTCTAGGGAGGTGGTGGTCATCACTGAGGAGACAGGAATCAGAAAATCAGAAAATGAGAGGCTGCCCACAGAGCTCAGTGCATGCTTTCCAAGGCTGGGGCATATTGTAGAAGAAGGTATGGGAAGAATGTAAGAGCCACAGGGTGAGAAGGTGTATTGTGAGGCATTCTCCCCAAAGGAACTGGCTGGTGTATTCATGACCCCATAATGACTACATAGACCCTTCTGGGGGGGAGTGGCTCAGTGCAAAGTGTGCACAGGAGAAGACACAAATGAGGATAATCTGATAGGAATACGACCAATCTGAAATATGTTTATATAGTAAAGTTCCCAATAAAAATCATGAAATAAATGAATGGGAAAAAAAAGCAGGAAAAATAATCAGGTATCTACATTTCCTTCCATTATTCTGGAATTGTTTGCAAAACCCATCATCTCGAAGAGATGGGAAATATTTAATACTGTGCAACCAGAAACCATAGCAAAAAATGGAAAACCCCAAACAGAAGCTACTAAAAAGATACTAGAAATATTTTTTTTAATTTCAAAATAGTGACAGAGTTAAGAAAATAAATATACACAATAACTTATGATTACTGAAATAATTAGGTTGAAAACCCAATTTTAAAAATACCACTTGTAGTAACAAGACCAAAAAGTATCTTGAAAATAACTTTATTAAACCATGCAGGACTCTTATAAATAAAGCTGTAAAACTCAGCCAAGGCAAAAGGTTTTAAATAAATAGAGAAGGCTATTTTGTTTCTGGGTGCAAAAATTCAATTTTGTATCATGTCAGCTCCCTTCCAATCCATCCATAAATTTAGTCTCTGTCCAATGAAATTACAGTGGGTGTATATCTGTCTCTCCCTCCTCCTCTGCATTGTATTTAATATTACAATGTGTCAAGATAGTTTAAAATTCATCTATCTAGAAGAAGTACCAAATAAATTGCTCAAAAGTAGAATAATGAGAAGGCACTTGCTCTAAATTACTAGAGGCAACCTACTACTGTTATGCTAAATGGACATGTTGTCAAACCGCTTTTTTTGAAATATTTCTTTATACCCGCAATTAGTGATGTTCTCAGCCCTGGTCAAAGAAGCTTCTTTTTGCAATGGGTGATGGCTCCTGCAGAGACTTCTAACTGATCACAAGGATGATGACAGGGGACCGTAGAGTGCTCAGCCCTAAATGAGAAATCTGCATCCCCCATTCCAAGGCTCAGGGCCCATCATGGAATTGCAGACAGAAAGAATGTAAGAGCTGGAGATGGGGAGGCATGCTGTAAAATGCTGCTTCCTGGATAGGTCTGCTGCATAGGTGACCTCACAGCAGCTGTGATTGCTGCACACACTGAACCCATCAACATTCCATCATGGATGAAAGGCTCAGCAGGAGCCAGCCCTCTTTGAGAGGCTACCGACACTTTCATCATTGTGCAGAAGACAGGAGGATATCCTTCAGGACTAAGGCTAGTGTATGTTGCCCATGCCCCAGCAAATAAACCCTGACACATGCTCTTGCAAACAACCCTAACTAATTTCAGTGACTAACAATAAATAAACAAACAAACAAATAAATCAATAAATAAAATTTTAAAAAGACATGAGCATAAGGTGAGAACTAGTGGGAAAGAAGAAAAGGTTCAACAAGAATGGGATGGAAGCTGGCCATGGTGGCACATGCCTTTAATCCCAGCACTCTGGAGGCAGAGGTAGGAGGATTGCCATGAGTTCAAGGCCACCCTGAGACTACATAGTGAATTCCAGGTCAGCTGGCCTAGACTGAGACCCTACCTCAAAAAAACCAAAAAACAAAACAAAACAACAATGAATGGGATGGAGCTAAGAGAGGGTAATGGGGGTGAATGTGTTAAAAATACTTTTTTAACATTATGAAACTGTCAACAGAGATAAACATATACAAGACAATGTTACAATAGTTCTATAAGTGGGGATCAAAAAATTTACTGGAAAATATTTGAAATAGATAAATAGTTTAACAGGAATATGTATATATATATATATATATATATATATATATATATATATATATATATATATATATATATATATATATATATATATATATATATATATATATATAAACTCTTTGATAATTAGAATATACAATTAGAACAAGAAAAAACTCAACTAGTAATAAATTAGTCAAACAGATGTAATATTTAAATACAAATAGGTATATATGTGTCTATATGGAAGACAAGGCTTATTTACTTAATGAAGAAATCTTTAATGAAAACCGGCAAATATCATGACATAAAATTAATAGCATTGGTAAGCACAAAGCACTGATGAGACAGCTAAAAGGCAAGCAGAAATCATGCACACTATGTAGAACATATTGTCAGAAAAACAATGTATTTTCAAAAACAAAATTCTAATAATTTAAAAGGTTACTCAGGAAAAACATATAGAAAAATTATACAGAAAAAATATAAAAAGTAATAAAATACAGAACTAATTGAATAATTGGTCTTATCAATAGCCAATTTATGCAAATTAAAAAGAAATTGCTCATACATTGAAGTGACAAATATTCCAGAGATGATTTGAGAAATTTTTTGAATATGTGGACAAAAGACTTTCTTCTGAACATTTGGAGAAAATATAAATCAACAGAGCATCTTTGGAGAACAATTTAATGACATCTCTTTAAATTTTAACTGAAAAATCTCATTGACTAGCATTCCTACTTCAAAAGTTTATCATATAAAAATATTTATCCTAAAATATGTGCTTTTACAGGTAATTTGGCATGTATAAAATCTGTTACTTCATATATAACCAAAGAAATTATTTATATATATATATATAATTTCTTTGATATATATATATATATATATATATATATATATATATGACTTATGATAGCCAAAATGATATAATCTTTTTGGATGATACAATCTTTTTGGACTTGTCTATGTAATAATACAGCATATAAAAATGAGAGTAAAATATATCTTTATCCAGTCTAATATATGTGTTTGGCATTTTGGTTAGTTTGAAAAGCAGACTGCTGAACAGAATGTATTTAATGATCTGATTTATGTTTTAGTTAATATTTCTATGTGCTCTCTTTGATGCGTATAATGTATGCATTAATATATCCTGATTTCTTAAATAAAATTCATGCACTGCCTTTAAAAATACCAGACTAGCTACTTAAATAGATTTTACAAAGTGTTTCTTAATTAATTTGGCCCAAGTGTAGAACTTAAATGAACTACCATTTTCAAAGGATTATAATGCACTAACATGCATTACATATTTAAATCACAGAACTTATCTGTACAGTTCAGAAGACAGCCTCAGAGGCTTTGAGGTTTTATGCCACACTGAGATAGCATCAGCTTCTATTTCTTATGTCACCAACTGCTGAGAGTTCAAAGACCAGGCAGGATACAGATATTCCAAAAGAATATTTAATTGAAGAAAATCCTAGTGTTTTCTAGATTCTTTCTTGCCTGCTATAGTTACTTTCATTCTATCTTCCTTCAAATATTTCTTCCATACCTAAGGGAGATTATGTGAAATTGCTAGACCTTATTGGTCATCTGTGAACATGCAGGGGGCTGTGGTTAGACATAATCTATTTCAGCCATCACTATATTTACTTTCCATTATGGTTCAATATCATGGCCATTACTACTACTGTTTTTGTAGCACACACAACCATACAGACACCATTGAGTAAGTTACTCTCGCCTCCAAGAATGCAAATATCTTTTATAAAAATGTATAACAGAGGAGTTGGGAGGTGTCATAGTCAGCCTCCTCTGGGATGAATCTCCAAACCAGGCACAGTTATGGGAAAAAGATTTATTGAAACTACAAATTCATAATAGTAAAAGAGACTTCCTCCCTTTCATAGGTCAAAGCAAAGGGAGAAAACCATCACCAACACCATACATACTCACTCACACTCACACACACACACACACACACACACACACACACACACACACACACTCACACACACACACAATCAAGACAGGCAAGGGGGGAGAGACTTTTCTCTACCTTTATATAGCCATTGGACAGAGTCTTTCAACCCTATACCTGAATTGTTGGCTTTCCCGAGTCTCTGGAATTTCCTTCCTGCACTTCTCAGCTAGGAAGGGATGTTCACTTCTAGCTTCTCTGAGCTTCTTTACATCCTGCCCTCCTACTGAGAGGCTGCCTTCCTGTAAGCATCCTCAGAGAACCATCCAAGATAATTAAAAAGATCAAGTTGACAACAAACACAACCATCTCAGGAGGCATTACAGTAGACAAATCACTTGGCACAAAGCATGAGGACCTGAGTTTGAATCCCAAATACCCAGGTAAATGCTGAGCACAGAGAACCTTACATGTAATTCCAGAGCAACTATCTGTCTAGAGAATGACATCGATGAGCTATAGGTTCAGCAAGAGACTCTGACTCAAAAATAAGGTGAAGATGTTTAGAAGGAGTCATCCAACTTTGACACTCTAGTCTATACAAAAACGATCACATGTACCCATACACATTTGTGACCACAAAAACATGCATGTACACACACACATACACACAGATTTTATTTTATTTTTATTTTAATCTTTAATACATAGAAACTCTGTGTGTACGTCTTGTGTTCGTACCCCCATTTCCCTCCTCCCTGCCCCTGTTCCACTGAGGACCCTCTTTAATAGGATTGCTGGATTACTCCATGGGATGGATGGTTATGAATTGTTCTAGCAATGAACTGTTTTTTATTTTTAAAAATAATTGAAAATTCATAACTGCCAAAAGCCCATGTCAGGCTGAATCCTGTGTGATATCAGTTTATACATATTTAAATTTATTTAATCCCATGTATTCCAGGACGACTTAAATTATTTTTACAATTTCAGATTGTTAATATTATTTTTATCACTTATTCTTGTCCACATAATATTTGGTGGAGTTCTTCTAGTGACTTGAGAGTAAATGTTTATAATAACCTGCTTCCTGGTGAAAGACCCTTTTCATAATAAAGTCAAGGTTAAATATATTCACGGTGCTTGATTTCAAACAGCTTGCAAAATTCCTGAAAATTTAAAATTTAACAGTTAACTCTAGCAAGCTAATAGAGGTAGAACCATTGCTATGTATATTGAATATTTTGTTAGGCATTGGAGGGAAAATAATGTGATTTACACCTTTGAAGTATTCAAGGGCTAGAAAAAAAGAAGGTAGCCAGTTCAGAGGAATTTCACTCAGTGTCAATGTTTGCTAAGCATGTACAAATTTCTCCCTAGCACAAATAAATAAATAAATAAATAGGTAACCATAAACAAAAAATGCCATCACTTTTGGTAAAATAGGTATTTTTAAAGTTTACCTGAAGGAGTCCAAATTAATCTGTCACAGAGAAACTTGCACTTCAGTGTTTACTGTAGCACTATTCACAGTGTCTTAGTTATAGATCCAACCTAGGTAATCAACAACAGAGTAATTGATAAAGAAAATGTGAAATATATATATATATATATATATATATATATATATATATATATATATGAATGATTTGAACTCAGGTTTTCATGCTGTGTGCCAAATTTCATTGTTTGTGTATTGATTTTTTCCAGTCAAAAAAATAATTAAGTTATATCTTTGTATAAAAAAGGATAAAACTAGTAATAATCATATTAAAAGAACTAAGCCTGTCTGAAAAAAAATTTTTTTTCATTTCTGAGCCCTAGGTTATATATAGCTACAGATACATAAAATCATGTATGTATATGTCACAAAAGTAGATGTGAAAGTGTGCAGGGTGTGTGTGTGGGAGGGGACTGAAGAGACAGGAGAAACAGGAAGACACTGCTTACAATGTGGAAATATGCTCAATGTTCAATATATACTTGTAAGAAACATTGAATGTCCAAAGTTTTTTGTTTTCTTCAGCTTCTCATCTTGAATATCACTATTTCTAATATGGTTTTCAGTGGAAAGTTATTACAAATCCCTTTTAAAACTAGATCAACTAATACAAGTGCAAATCAAATCTGCATCAAAGCCTTTCATTCCTCCCATTTCTGTCAAAGAACAAAAAAAAATGTGTTAGGGGTTCTTCATCTCGTATTTCTCCTCAATGTGAATCTTTTGGATTCTATGATGATTTAGAACAGAATTAAATGGTAGCAACTGCTCATGTTATGCATGATAATTACTATAATCACAACATCATGATTCTCAAAGTTGATGTATTTTTGTACAACACATCAAGAAAATTATTTACCTCCAAGATGATGAATGACTTCCCGAAACAATTCAGACAGACATTATGATAGTAGGTAATGGCATACACATAATTTTCCCTGGGAATATAAACACAACCTGCTCTTATGTTCTGTATGTTGGCACGTGTAGATTTTACACATTGAAGAAAGACGATTTTTCAAATTCTGTTAGATATATGAGAATTCTGATTAAGAAATGCCTATGTCAATGAATGAAGAAAATTTAAAGTATATTTTCTCCCTGAAGTATAGTACATTTAAAAATTTTAAGAACTCATTTTTAGGGATAGACAGTCAAGATTGGCATGTTAAAAGCAGCCAAAAATGACAAATTACTAAAAAAATCAAATATATCATTTTAAGTATTATATTGGACATGTTCTTCTGTATAGACATAAAGGAAGAAAGCATTGTATAAAAGATTTTTATGTGAAAATTTCTCTTCCTTCTTAGAGTATTATGAGCCCAATTTGTCAAGCTGATCTGAAAAAGCTCAGGTGTTCTAGACATGTACTCTACCAACTAAGTTATATCTCCTAGTGACTCCATTATCTTCCAAGGATATTTAAATAAATAAAATGATTTAGATGATGATAAATCAAAAAAGAAAACGTGAGCAACACGTTTTCTACAAATACATGTAATATTCCTACTGACAGAAATCACACCTCTCCTCCCCTAGCGCCCAAGGTTTCTTTAGGAGTACTTCATTAATCAACAGGCTTCACTTATATCCATGCATATAAATACTACAAGCTAGGATCTGTTATGAAAGATAACATGTAGTTTTGGTCTTTCTGAGTTTGGATCGCCTGGCTTAATAATTCTTTCCGGATCCATTCATTTTTTTCTTCAATTTTCATACTTTCAATTCCATTGATTGCTGAGTAAAAGTCCACTATGTATATCTCAAGTTTCCATTATCCATTTAACTCTTGATGAACATCTTGCTTTCCTGTTTCACCAGATCACAGACTTGGGTCTTTGCAGCCTCAAAAAGCATCAGATCTACCTTCTTTAACAAATCTGTTATACATTAGTTCCATTTCTCCACAGGAACCATCGGCAGCCCTCTGTATGCCAGGTAGCACCATTCTCTTAGGCAAAAAGAACTTTTCTTTTGAGCCTCAAGAAGTCACTAACATAAGGACACAAAACCCATGCCTTGATAAAAATTGCTACCTGAGTTCCAGCATGGGGGACACCCTATGACAAAGTTGCCACAATCCTCCAGGTCTATATTTGTCCCACACTATCGGGCACTCCTGATTCAACTTATATTGCATTCACATTAACACTCTTGCAATTTAGTGCTTTATAAGAATATAATAATAAAAGCACATGTCTTCTGAAGTCTTATCTCCTCTGCAGCCACATTTACTCAGCGTCCCCTGAGCTGTGTATGAGCAGTAACAGTACACGGAGTAGGGTGTGCTGATATCAATGTTCCATGAAGGAGCTCAGGTATTCTTTTTTTTTTTAATTTTTATTGTCTATAATGAGTTACATTGTTTAGTGGGCCAACAATGAGTTGTTATCCCCAATTCCCCGATGCCTCCCCCCATCCCCAATCAGCTGGATACCCTCCTCCTCGGGCCATCTGGATCAGTCCTTGTGGCAGGGGACCATGGATAGCCTAGTATTCAGCTGGATTGTCTGGACCCAAGTGTGTTGTTACTGAGGGGTGCCATGCCTCTGAAATTCTCCTCCACCCCGGCTCTCACAATCTTGCCCCCTCTTCTGCTCAGTTTCCTGAGTCGTGGTGGGTGAGTATTAAGGATGCTTTAATGTAAGCTTAGGGGTTTTTGTGTCGAGAATT
>PVHP010055285.1:0-10032 GCA_004024765.1 Zapus hudsonius | reverse complement strand
CCGTGCTGAGGTGAGGAATATTGGGGGTGGATGCCAGTTAGAGGGATAGCTGGATCCTTGATCACTCTATATCCTATTCAGGAGCCTCCACACTGCTTTCTATAGTGGTTGTACAAGGTTGCAATCCCACCAGCAGTGAATGAGGGTTACTTCCCCCCTACAACCTCACCAGCATCTATTGTTATATTTTTTAATGATTTCCATTTTTACTGGAGTAAAGTGGTATCTCATTGTTGTTTTGATTTGCATTTCCCTGGTAATTAACGACAAACATTTTCTTAAATGAGAATTGGCCATTTGTGTTTCCTCCTTTGTTGAGAACAATGCCCCATTTTGTGAGAGGGTTGTTTGATATTCTATTATTTATTTTTTTGAGTTCTTGTAAATTCTAGAAATTAGACTGTCTGTGTTATATAGCTGGCAAAGATAATCTCCCAGTCTGACGGTGGTCTATTGGCTCTAAGTATGGTATGTTTGTCTGTACAGGTTTTTGATGGTGAGATCCAGGTTTCCATATGGCTTATTTATATCATCTTTAGTTTTGGTTCCCTCTGCCCCCATCTTCTCCTATCTTTCATCTCCCTTTTCTGACCCCCCCCTTTAAACATTTCCACACCCCCACACCCTGTAGTCTGTACCATTACATATATCTGCTCTTCTTCCCCTCCTCTCTATTCCACACTTTTCATGGCCTCTTTCTACCTTTATGGCCTTTACAACTGACTTACTCTAACTTATATGGAAATCTAAAAATTCAGTGCTAGGATCTACATATGAGAGAGAACATATGGCACTTCTTTCTGAACTTGTGTTACCTTAAGTAGTAGAGTATCTCCTAGGTCCATTCATTTTCCCATGAATTTCATAACTGCATTTGTCTTTACAGTTGAACAACGCTCCATTGTGTGTATGCATTACATCTTCATTGTACATTCATCAGCTGATGGGCATCTCAGCTGATTCCATTTCCTAGCTGCTGTGAATAGTTCAGCAACAAACATGAATAAGTTTCTCTACAGGATCCCTAGAGCAAATACCCAAGAATGATTATCAACTTTTTGACTTAAGATGTGCTAGTTGTTAAAAACCCAGTGCCTACATCTGTTTTTTCTCTATCAGTTTCAGAATTTCAGACCTTATAGTAAGGTCTCTGTTCCATTTGGAGTTAACTTTCATACAGGATAAGAGAAAGGTATCTAGAGTCATTTATCGACACATGGATATCCTGTTTTGCCAGCATTATTTGTGGGAAAGACTCATTTTTCCAGTGTATGTTTTTTGCATCTTTTACAAAAATCAGGTAGTGGTCACTGCTTTATAGCTGCATCCTCTAGTCTGTCCCATTGATCTGTGTGACTATTGGGGCCAGGACATGTGTGGTTTAGTCATGGCTCTGTAGTGTAAGTTGAGATCAGATATGATGAAGCCTCCAATGCTGTTCATTTTGCTGGGGATTGCTTTGGCTGGTTCCTATTTTTATCAACAAAATAAATCAATGATACAATGTGTTACCTGGAGGGATGGATCAGCAGTAAAGTCTGCCTCCTGAGCAAACATGATGGCCTAAGGGGACCTAAAACTTCCTTAGTTTGAATCTCCAGACCAATATAAATAGCTCATTGTGACTATATATGCCTTTAACCCCGGTCCCACAAAGGGGAGCAGAGATCAGGGAATCACTCGGGCTGGTGAAAGTGTCAGGCTCAAGGATCAGTAAGAGACTCCAGTTAAACAAGTGTGTGTGGAAGAGTGACGGATTGGGACACCCAATATTCTGTTCTGCCGGCCACCACAGGCAAGCACCCCCTGCTACAAGTGAGAGCATGGGATGGGGTGCCGCACACATGTACATACAGCACATCTTACACATTCTCTCTCTCTCTCTTTCCTCTCTCTCTCTCTCATACACACACATGCATCACATTACATACACACAAGCAAAACAACAGAGGTGTGTGTGAAGATGGGTGTGGTGGCTTAAATCTATAATCTCAACACTCAGAAGGCTTGAGGAAGAGGATTGAGGTGAGTTTGAGTTCTAGGATAGCCTGAGCTATAGTGTTAGACTGAATTTTTTAAAAAAGCTGGGTATGTGGTATATGCTTGTAATTCTGGTACTCTTAGCACTTGAGCGGTATCTCTGCTACATGCTGAATTCCAGGCCAAGCTAGGCTACATGAGACTCTGTCTCAATAAACACACACACACACACACACGCACACACACACACACACACACACACACTGAGAGAGAGAGAGAGAGAAAGAGAGGAGAGAGAGAAAACAAAAATCTAAAACTAAAACTTACCATATACTATTAACCAACTAGTCAACTGGATCTGGATCTGAATGACATTCATAGACTACCCATCTGTCAATAGATGAATGGATAAAGAAAATATTGCATAATAAATAAGCATAATGGAGTATTATTCATAAAGATGAATAAAATAATTTCATTCATAGTAAAATAAATGAGACTTTAAGACAGCAGGTTAAATAAAATAAGCCAGGCACAGAAATACAAGTATCACATGTTTTCTATCATCTGCGGAAACAAACAAAAAAAGACCAAAAAGTAGACAATGAATGAAGAAGGATGAAGGAGAGAGTGGGAAGGACAAGAAAAGGGAGGGGGGCATGATCAAACCACAACATATGAATGTATGGAAATGACACAATAACAATATATTAAAAATTATAAAAATAATATATTGGTGATGATCAAATCTTTTTAAGAATAAGTTTTAAAAATTGTGATGGTTAAATTTTGTTGTCAACTTGACCTTTTAGTAATCTTGGGTGAGTCTCTAAAGTTGTTTACAGGAAGGCAGCCCTCTCAGTAGGGGGGCAGGGTGTAAGGAAGCTCAGGGGAGCTAGAAATAAACATCCTTTCCTGGGAGGGCAGACCAGGAGGGAAATTCCAGACTCAGGGCATCAACAAGTCTGGGAAAAAGTTGCAATATAATATGGCAATATAAAGGGAAAGGAAATCCCCCCCCTGCTGCTTGTTTTGCTGGTGTCTGTGTGGTGCTAGTGATGGCTTCTCTCTCTCTGCTTGGACCTGTGAAAGGGGACCAGCCTCTTTCACCATTATGGAACTTCCCCTGGATCTGTAGCTTCAATAAATCCTTTCCTCCCACAACTGTGCCTGGTTTAGAGGTTCATCCCAGTGGCATGTGGCTGACTACATCACAGGCTATAAAGTCACAAGCCATATGCCCATGATCCCCACAGACACCTGAGCTTCCCGAATATGTGACAACCCCTGGCAGAACTCAAGTCAAAGTGTTGACAGACCTCCCTCCTGTGGGGGGAAGTCTGTGTTCTCTTGTTCCTACATCGCTGTGGCTGTTCATAGTAGCAATGAAAAATCAGAACTTCAGCTTCCAAACCAAATACAGTAGCCCTAGTCTAGAGCTCGTGTGTGTGTGTGTGTGTGTGTGTGTGTGTGTGTGTGTGTGTGTGTGAGAGAGAGAGAGAGAGAGAGAGAGAGAGAGAGAGAGAGCCCCAGTCAACTCCTTCAGGTAGTGTCCTTGAGGGAGTCTGATATGAAATGAAAAATTGTACCCATGAGACCTTTGCAGTAAGATAACACTTTTACAGTACCACTTGTATATACGAGAGAGAGAGAGAGAGAGAGAGAGAGAGAGAGAGAGAGAGAGAGAGAGAGGTGCCTGGGCCTCTTGCCACTGCATATGAACTCTAGATACATGCACTATTTGGTGCATCTGACTTTACACGGTAATAGGGAATCCAACCCAGACCATCATGCTTTTCAAGCAAATGCTTTAACTGCTGAGCCATCTCTCTATCCCCAATGACTTGATCTTATGAAGATTGAATTGGAAGTGTATTTTCTGAGGAGCGATGCAGTAGAAAAAGTTATCTTCCCTTTACAACATTACCTACATTTAATTGGAGGAAAATAAAACACAGGACTTGATAGTAGCTGTTTTCCAGAACACTGCCAGCTCACTGGAAATGCTTTTGATCACATCTTCTGAGAGCAGCAACATGCTTACTAAACAAAGCATTTCTTTCTTCAATAGTATAAAAAGACTTAGTGAAGTAGGGAAGAGGGATTAAAAACTCAATGTACTTTAAATTTTTAATAAATGTCCAGAACTTACATCTGTGATATGAGGCTTAAATGTGGCTTTCAAAAAGAGGAAGAAACTACAAAAACATCAGGGAGATGGCAGCAAGGACTGCACCTGCAACCTTCTTGCAGGGCACTCTGCCCTTGTTGGAAGCAAACCAGACCAGGCAGGACCCAAGAGTTAGAAAGCTGTGACTTGGGAAAATGGGATGGAATAAGCCAGAGCCTTGAAAGGCAGCTGAGCAAATATGAAGGTCAAGAACTCTATCTCAGTCTTATTCTAAGTTCAGTCCAACTCCTGCAAATCCAATTGTGAAGGCAGACAATGAGCCTCTACTTCTTGAAGCTATTTCATGGGATGACAAGGTGTGTAGCATCCAGGGCACAGAATCTTTGTTAGTCAGTGGTTCAACTTTGATGAAAGAAAAGTTTTTGAAGAGTACTGGCTACTTTCCTTTGTTCAAGAAAAATTAGAGTTCATTTCAGAAACTGTCTTTTCTCTGTTAAAGAGACTGTGTAGAATTTGAGCATACAATGATTCATTCAAAAAAATTGTTTTCACCATTCTGGAAGGCACTGGAGTCTCCAGTTATTTTGCTCCTGTCCTGATACTACAAAGAACTTGTCATTTCTTCCACGTGCATCCACTCTTGAGTATGTGCAGCTTACATGTTTCATTTATATGACTCTTTAATTGCCTCAGCTTTTAAAAATATATTTTATTTATGTATTTATTTGAGGAGGGAGATAGAATAGGCATTCCAGAGCCTTCAGCCACTGCAATAAACTCCAGACACACATGTCACTTTATGCATCAGGTTTTATGTGAGTACTAGGGAATTGAACTTGGGCCATCAGACTTTGCAAGCAAGTTCCTTGATACATTTACTCCATCCAGCCTGCCTCCTCTTTTTCATCTAGCTTCCTAAGTCGGTCATGGGGAAGAGTCATACACTTCCTTTGTAGTGGTATGCATGAATATTCACATTAAGTTACATAAATACAGTATAAGTTAGTTCAAGTTAAATTTTATTACAAATTACTTAAGAATAGATGTATATTTATATATGTCAACAAAACTAACTTTAATAATTTTTGATAAATAAAAGGGAAATTGGAATCCATGGTGAAAACATGAGGATTATAAGCTTTTCTATATAAACCTCAGAGATAATAATGCTTACTAGTAGGAAAAGGGAAAAAAGAGAGAAGGAGAATAAACCAGACAAATTGAGAGATACAGATAAGAACTTTTACATGTGCTTTTACAAATGAATTCACAGGGAAGAACAGCTATAAACTTGACAGGGAATGTAACCTATAATGCAAGAGATAACTTAAGAGTCAGCATTCATAAAAAATCAATACCAAAATCCCAGAATTCTAAATCAGTTATTTATTGATTGATATTTAAATCATTTATTTGAGAGAGAGAACAAGTGAATGAGTGAATATGGGTGAACCAGGGCCTCTTGCCTCTATAAACAAACTGCAGAAACATGCACAACTTGGTGCATATGGCTTTCTGTGGGTACTGGGGAACTGAACCTGGGCCGAGAAGGCTTTTCAAGCAAACACCTTTAACCTCTGAGCCATCTCCCCAGCCCCTTTTATATTTTGTGGCAGAAGGTCTCATGTAGCTCAGGCTGATACTACTACCTCCACCTTCCTAGTGCTGGGATTACAGGCATGTGTCACCATGTGTGGTTTAGGTAGTGCTAGGAATTGAATCTAAAGCCTTGTGGATGCTAGGCAAGCACTCTGCAAATAGAGCTGTATCCCCAGCCCCTATTTTTGATTTATTACACTTGATCTTAGCCAAAAGGCCGAGAAGAGATTATTTTTGCTTTTTTAAAAATTGCTTTTATGAATTTTAGTCACCAGTTTATGGACTGGTGGTATTATGCCAGAAAGGAGCTGTGTATGTCTATATTGCATAAGGATTGTATTTTAAATTAGCAATCCTAAATTTAAAAGTCTAAACATGTACAAATTACAAACAAATGGTAAGGTAGCTTTCTAATTTAAAGCTTAAAGAGCAGAGGCATTTCACAATATGGGATCAGAAATTTGTTTGGAAGAGGTTGATGATTTTAATAAGCTGTCATATCTACATTTGAATCAGTTTGCAAAGTGTTTAATATCACATTCATATTCACACAGTTGTATGAGGTAAACAAGGAAAGTGTTATTAATTTTTTTATAAAAGCACATCAGTATTTATCTGTTTACCAAGTAATCCGCAAATAATGTGGAAAATAAAAAAGAGAATGTGTTGGTTTGAATGAAATATCCCCATAGCTCATGTGTTTTGAATACTTGGTCCCCAGCTGGTAACAATATGAGAAAGTGGTGAAGCCTTTGGGAGGTAGAGCCTTGCTTGAGGAGGTGTGACACTAAGAGGCTTATTAGTACATCCTACTGGGTGATCAGAGCAAGCTCTCTCTTGCTTCCCCAGCCCAGCTGCTGTGACAAGATGTGAGTCAGTTTCCTTCTCTACCATGCTTTCACCACCATCATAAAACCACCCTTACAAAATCAAGCTAAAGGAAACCATTTCCTCCCATAAGCTACTTCCGGTCAGGTGTTTTGTCCCAGCAATGAGAAGGTAACTGCAGCAGAGAAAAAGTGTGAAAAGGCCATTTTGCCGTCCAACACTGTGGATTGGAGCCATCTCTGAGCAGCTATCCACATAACTGGACACACTTGTCTTAAAGGATGTAAACTTCAACATATGCAGCTCCTAAAGTCTACTGCTGGTTGGCATGAAGGGTTGAGTATGGACCAGTTTGATGATTTAGAAAACTACTCCAAAACTCACTCTTGCCTCTGACACTGGTCACAATGGTCTTGATGCAATTTAGAAATCTGACTTTCAGTCAGTTTCCCCACAGACATTTATTCTGAGTGTCTATAACAAAGGGTTTTAAAGGTATAATATTTGTTCCTTATCTGCAACTGAAATAAGTGATAGGAAGAGTCTATATTAGTTTGCTGAGCCTCTAGAACAAAGGCCCCCAAACTGGGTGGACATCACAGACACTTGTCATTTTAGAGCTTTGAGTCTAATTCAGAAACCAAGCTAAAAAAGGGTGGATTCAGTTCTGAGGTAGAGTGGACTGGGGTTTCCACAAATTATTTGGGAGGGAATAAAAGATTATTTTATGTGTCATCTTGAAGATGTCTTTAGAGGAAAGTAACATTGAACTTGGTAAACTTTTTGTAAAGCAGACTGCCCTCCGTGTGAGTGGGACTGTCCAGTTGGTAGAACAAAGGCTGCCTCCCCAATGAGAGGAATACTGCAGAGGACAGTCTGAGGGGCTCTCTTCAGTCTCCAGTATTCTAGACCACACTTCATTTTTTTAAAATGTTTTTATTTATTTATGAGAGAGGTAGGAGAGAGAGTATGGATATGCCAGGGCCTCCTGCTACTGAAGATGAACTTGAGAACATGCCCCACTTTGTGCGTCTGGCTTTATGTGGGCGCTGAGAAATTGAACCTGGGCTTTAAAGCAAGTGTCTTTAACTACTGAGCCATGTCCTCAGCTATCATAACTGTGCATTTTGAACGCGGCAGCCAATTCTTCCTGATGTATCACATGCGTACACAGTATCAGTTCTGTTTCTCTGGAGAACTCCGACTAAAAAAGAAGGGCACAATTCAGTGTATGACACAGTTACAAGGGCACCCCAGCAAGAGATCCATGGGGCTAGGAGATGGCTCGTGGTTAAAAGCATTTGCTTGCAAAGCCTATAGTCCTGGGTTCAATTCCCCAGCTACCCATGTAAAGCAGATACAAATAGTTGCACAAGTGTTTGGCATTTTGTTTTTGTTTGTTTTTGCAGTGGTAAGAGAACCTGGCACAACCTCCCCCTACACAGCCAAACAAATAAATATTTTTTTTAAAAAAACTATTTTATTTATTTTCAAGGACAGAGCCAGACGGAGGGGGTAAGAATGGGTGCACTCACCAAGGCCTCCAGCCACTGCAAATGAATTCCAGATTGCATAAGCCACTTTGTGCATATCTGGCTTTATATGGGTACTGGGGAATCGAACATGGGTCATTAGGCTTTGCAGGAAAGTACCCTAACCACTGAGAAATCTCCTCCACTTTACATAGATATTTTTACAGAGATTCATATCACAGAATTTGTGCCATGTTGCCTGACACATTATCTGTGGTGTTTTATAAATCTTGTTGGGCATGGTGGCTCATATATATAATCCTGGAATTTTGAGAGGCTTCTGTAGGAGGATCGCATAGAGTTAGAGAACAGCCTGTGTCCCTGTCTCAAAATAGAACCTTTAAAATATGTATATTTAAAATAAATAAATATATGTAAACCCTGTAGTCATCTTGTGAATGGTACCATTCTATGGCCTTATAATTTTTTAGTGTTTCAAGTAGCACACAGATGTCTTTGGAGTATGCCATAAATTTGGAGCCTTGTTTTGGAATTGATTTCTATTTTAAAATGCTGGAACGTCAGCAAATGGCGCTCACTTGCCTCCTAATCTGGGAAAGCCTTGCTGGTTCTGTCTTGCTGGCTTTGCACACATTCTTCTTTTTCTCCACTGCATTGGCTTCCTCACCTGTCCTGAGAAATCTTTCCAGATAAACTCAAACTTTAACCCATTCCTAAACAATTTCATACTCAATGTGTGTTCATGTAGGCAAGTTTAACACTTTCCGTACTGTTTCCCAACCTCCTTTACAGTTAGTGTGTATTGTGACAAATGTTCTCCCCCATCGCCTACAGGTCAGATGACTTGCAGGGGTGTCTGACCCAACCCCCACAGGTTGAGAGAGCATATGTTTATTTCTGTGACACTGTGACATGCTATTCTCAACTTCGAAGTTCGCCCTCCAGAAACTCCATCAACTTACCAAAAAAAATCATAAACACGCATACACAAACCATAGTAGTTTTAGTTCGCTTATGATTTGGCATTGGGCTGCATTCCTGCTATCCTGGGCAACATGTGTCCCCTAAGCTGAGGGTTAAGACACTCCTGGAAGTTACCTGGATTCTAATGGAAGGTGAGAAAGCTTCATGTCAGAACATGTCAGGAGCTGGTAAATGATATGATTCCATTAATCTTAGAAAAATTATATCATCTAGAATCTTGACATGAGCTGGGTGTGGTGATACATGCCTATAAGCTCAACACTCAGGGTACAGAGGCAGGAGGATCAGGAATTCAAGGTTGGTCTGGGCTACAGAGTAAGTTTAAGGCCAGCCTGGGCTACCTGAAATGCTATCTTAGAAAGAAAACTTTTTATTTAAATGTTTTATTGATAATCTCCCCATACTTATAGACAATATATCATGGTCACAATCCTCTCCCACTATCTCCCTTTCCCTCCACTCTTCAATTTCCCCTCCACTGAATCCCTTCTTTTCAAATAGTCCCTATTCTATTTTGATATCATCATTTTCCCCTCCTATTATGCACGTCTTGGATAGGTGTGTCAACCACTCTGAGGTCATGAATGCCACGCCACTTTGTGTCTGGAAGATAGTATTATCAGCAGCCCTTCCTTTCTTTGGGCTCTTACATAATTTCCACCACCTATTCTTTAATGGTCCCTGAGCCTTGGAGGGTGTGAGATATGCATCAGTGCTGAACACTCTAGTCTCTCTTCTCAGCACTTTGAGGAGTTTTGAGTCTTCCCAGTGGTCACTGCCATCTGAAAAGATAAGCTTCTTTAACCAAAAGTGAGATCCGCATTAATACATGGGCATAAACATAAGTATTTAGAGGGCAGTTCAGTTAGTATAATATATCCATTTAGCCTAGGATAACTAAGGCATATGACCTCCCTAGCCATAGGCTTTTTTGGTTTAGGTTTTCAATGCCTGGCATGAATTCATTCCTATGGAGTGGGCCTCAAATCCAATCAGAAAGCAGTTGGTTTCCCCCAT
>PVHP010055284.1:0-10188 GCA_004024765.1 Zapus hudsonius | reverse complement strand
ACAGAAAATTTGACTTACCTATTCCTTCGTTAGATAAAGAGGAGTCAGTGTGCAAATCTGCCAGTTATTAAATATTAACAATCATATGAAAGATCAACAAAAGTCAGATCCACTTAAAATAATTCTTTAAGAACTAGCCAAATTTCTAGGAAGTCAAAGAAGTTGTTTTAGATATGAGGGTCTTAACTGCAGGAGGATTTAGACTAGGAGACATTTGAAACTGTTTAAAGAGGGTTTTGGTTATTGCACCCCAGTTATGCCTGCTGAGCTTAGGTGATACCTTCTGATGCCTGAATGAGTTACTTACTTGAAGATTTCAGCTGTAAGCCTTTCTTTGTTGATCTTGTGTTTTGGAATTCAGGGCTCTCAGGCTAAGGTCTACAGTCAGCCAAAACAAAAGAGCATAATTTTCCCACACTAAAAAAAAAGTCTTTAGGGAAATGCCTCTTTAAATTCTATTCGTAGTGGCTCAAACAAACCTTCTGCAAATTTATAAATTCTGCTCCTTCAAGAAGAATGTGAACAAGCTTCATTTCTTTCTTTTTTATTTTTTAATTAGTGTTTGCGTGTGTGTGTGTGTGTGTGTGTGTGTGTGTGTGTGTGTGTGTGTGTGTGTACCAGTGTCTTGCCACTGCAGAAGAACACCAGTCACTTTTGCCACTTTTTGCATCTGGCTTTCCATGGGTGACTTGGGAATTGAACTCTGGCCAGCAGGCTTTACAAGCAAGCACTTTCAACTACTGGGCCATCTTCCCAGCCTCCATGTGCATATTCTTCAAGAAACCTGAAAAGAAAGCATTGGGGTATTTTTTAAAACCAAATTTAAACAATTTAAACTTAGCCTTGTTATAGGATTTATGCTGTTTAAACAGGAAAATGCTAGGTCCCTGGTCCAGTTATGGTGGTGAAGGTGTCTGAAGTGCTCCTTGACATCTATTCTGTGTTTACTTGCCTGCTGCTTAGAGTGTGGTTCCTCACCCTCCTCGCCCTTCGAAGCATGGGTCACTCCTAGACCACCTTAGTCGTGAGGGCTCTCAGTCCCCAGTCCAGTCTTAACCAAATCCCAAATCAAGGTCTTCAGGGGATTCATATGCACAATTTGAGTTGTACTTCTTTGGCCTCTCTCTCTCCTTTCTCTCTCCCACATCATATGTGTGGAGGTCGAAGAAGGACAATTTTGGGTGTCAGTCACCTTGTGTTGAGACGGGGTCTGTTACAGCTGTGGAGGTGAGCTTCTGGAATTCTCCTGATCTGTCTCCCATCTTGCTTTGGGCTGGGATTACAGATGCTCCCTATTGTCTCTGGCTTTTACTTGGGTTCAGGTCAGCCTGCTTGCATAGCATGTGTTTTGCCCACTCAGCATTTCCCTGGAGCTGGCTTTTGGGTCTCCATTGTAGTACTCTCTTCTGTATAATATAAGAGCGTTCAAGCTGCAAGAAATTCTTTTAGAAGTAGGACAAGGTAAAAATCTTTTTTATTTTCTTGTTTTTATTTAGCTCATAAATAGTATTTTGTAATTATAAATAACTTCACATTCATTATTCATAACTGATAACCATTGCTGTGGAACACAGCCCAGTCCTTCACACTTCTGTGCTAACCAGAATGTCAGAATTTATCAAAATTTCAAACTTCATTTGAAAATAGTAATGATAAATCAAACGTAATTTTAGTTGCTGTTGTTAATATTATTTATAGTGGTTAAGTTAGACTTCATCCTGTTTCTTTCCTTGCAACAAGACAAATATTTACTGGGTAGCGTTTCTTCAACCCTCTGAAGTAAAAAATTGAGGCAGCTCAGCTATAAGGTTATTACAGAGGGAAGTGTTCATTGGTTATAGGATTATTAGAATTATTGACCCACTCCTGTTTTTTCTTTAAAATAACATTCTTTTAATAATTGTTTCTGGACAGACTAGTCATCCCCATGCCAAAGAGCGAAGCTACTTGCTCATCTCTGTCTACAATGAACACCAGGTTCAGAAAGGACTACATGAGACCTCTTAAACTATAGACCTCCTCAAGAAAATGCAAGGGAAATGGTCCAGAATGTTGGAATGGACAAGGGTTTTTTCTTAAGGCAAGACCCAAAAGAGTGGTTAAAGAATCACACACACACACACACACACACACACACACAGAGAGAGAGAGAGAGAGAGAGAGAGAGAGAGAGAGAGAGAGAGAGAGATGGACCCACAAACACATACATAGTCGTTAACAAAAAGAAAAATCAATGATGGGCAATAAAAAGTTTAGTATCAGTAATCTTGTGGGAACTGTAGATAAAACCACAATGGCATGCTTGCTAAGCTCAGAAAAAATAGCTATTATCTAAAAAGGTAAGAGCCCTTGTGGGTGTGTATAACAAGAAAACTTTCACGTGCTCTTGTCAGGGCTATAAAATTTATACAGATATTATGGAAAATAGCACAAAACTTCCTCAGCATTTGAAAGCAGACTGAACCAGTCATTCCAACACAGGTGATAGCCAAAGGAAAGTAATTCCTTCAGCCCAGCCTGCCCCCAAGGTTTACTGCAGTTATTTTTGTAGTAGTTAACACAAAGAGCACACAGGTCCATCCACTGATGTCCTGATCAAGGAAATGTGGTACAGTACCCATTACTCTTCAGTCAGTAAAAAGGTATCAAAGGAGCACTTGTGCATCTATTAGGTAAAAATCTTTTGAGTCTGTCTAAAGTTGGCCATTTCTAACTTATGCAAAAACACATAAACAAGCATGTTCCCTGAGCCTTGGAGGGTGTGATCGAGATGTCTCAGTCAGCTGCTGAAGATACTGTCACCTCTCCCGAGCTCTTTGGTGAGTTTTGAGTCACCCCATTGGTCTTTGCCATCTGAAAGAGAAGCTTCTCTAACCACAAGTAAGAATAGCATTAGTAAGTGCACATAAATATAAGTATTTAGAGGGTAGTTTAGTGGGCATAATATATTCAATTTAGCCAGACAACAGTAGTCATTACTCCACTAAAGCTTATGACCTCCCCGGCCATAGGCTTTTGATTAGGTTTTCAGTACTAGGCTGGAATTTCCTCCCATGGAATATATTATTTATTTATTTATTTGTATTTGCATAAGAGAGATAGAAGGGGTGAGAGAGGGAGAGAGAAAATGAATGGTAGGAAGATTCTTTTAAGCATATTTTTAAAATTAGTAAGCTTTTTCAACACTATAGGGAAGATTAAATACACATAGTACCTATCAGAACCAAGATTAAGCATAAGAAATTTTATGCCCTTGTTTATGCTGAGCTTACACTTTGGGGGTTATTGTTCATATATGTATATAACCAATAGGTCAGAAACATTCTATGATAAGCATCTAATCCTTAGGGAAGTTGTAACCGAGGTTAACATGAGGCCAGCCATGATTGCATTGGGAGCCCTTCTGCAAATAATTGTCATGCAACCACAGAGTTTTTGATTAATTGCAACCCGAATGGAAACCAAAAAAACAAAAATTTAAAAAAAGAAAAGAAAAGAAAATATTTTCTATATTATTGTCATTGGGTTCTTTAAAATGGGTTGATTCCAGTTCCCTTCCTCCTCCCTTCACCATGCTATGGGCCAAACCCAAGGACTTGTGTTCAATCCTGGAAGCTTTTTTGTTTTTAAATAACTTTTTTGGGTCAGAGAGATGGCGCAGTGTTTAAAGACACTTGCTTGAAAAACCTGATGCCCCAGGTTTGATTCTCTAGTACCCACATAGAGCCAGATGCACAAAGTGGCCAATGCATCTGGAGTTCGTTGGAAGTGGTAAGAATCCTTGGCATGCCCATTCTCATTCTTTTTCTCTTTCAAACTTTCTCAAATTCTTAAATAAACAAGTAAATAAATATTTAAAAATCACATTTTAGTAGCTACATAAATAGCATAGTCTGAGAGCAGTTTTCACTTAAAAAAAAGTTCTGCTTGCAAGTAATAAGTAGCCATATGTGACCAAAATAATTGCATGTGTTGATTCAGTTTTTGGAAGAAATAATCTTAGCCATTCTTACTAAAAGATCTTCTTGTTCTCCAAGGAAAATGTCAATTTGCAAAAATTGCACATTTTTTTAAAGTAGTGCAAAACAACATATGACAAAATAACAAGATTTTTTTAGTTGATTTTTTAAATGTAATTTCAGAACAATATTTATAATATACTCTCTAGGGTTCCATTTCAGGGACATTTTGAAGGTAACAGAGTAAAACTTGCATTAATTAATATGTCAGCTACTTAATTTCTGGTGTAAATCTCTAAAGGAAGGTAATAAAGACTTTCTGAAATTCAAAATAAAATGATTGGGTGGTTGAAACTGTGTGATTATAAAACATAGAGTCTTAGGGTACAGATTGAGTTCTTTGTCAGGCTGGGATAGAGTTAGACTCTATCTCAAAAAAAAGTATTTGTGGGTAATACAGATTCAAAATTTATTTACCTTTTTGTTGATAGGAGAAAGCAGACATAGTGGGCGCTTAAACAAATAGGCTTAAAAAAGGTTGTAGTCTAGTAAAACTTTATTTACAAAAAAGAGAGCTGAGGGATTTGGTGCTCTGCTGTAATTTGCTCAGCATTCCCATTCCCTGCTGTGGGTAGCGTTCCCTCTAAACCCTTATAGATCTTGTCAAGTTAATTAGATGCTCTAGGTTGCTCAGGGCCACAAGTTGTCAGTGACTCAGTTTTTTCTCCTGCTCTCATGATCCCTTCCTTCTTGCTCTGTTTGCACCTATCCTTTTGACCTTATTTCCTTATGGTCTGTGATCTGTGAAAGCTTCTTTCTGACTTAGGGCCTTTAATAAGCCATTTTCCTCTTCCTGGCAACACATTTGCCCAACTCTTACCCAACCTTCTGTCCTCAGCTGAGATGTCCGTGTCTCAGGGAAACCTTCCCTATCTTTCCACACTAATTTAAGTCTTTCTGCTACGTCCATGCTTTTTCATAACTTTCACCTCCATTTAAATGAGATATTAGAGTGGTTGTTTGTCTTACATGAAGCTGGATTACAAGCTCTCAAGTTGAGAGAATTACTTGAGTTTTCTCCGAATAAACCATCTCTCCATTATCTTCCATAGTAGGGAAATATGTGTTAAATAGAGAAACTCAAGTCCATATTTTCTATGTATAAGATTGGTGTTAGAGCCAGATATGGTGGTACACAAAACATTAATATTAGAGAAACCATTGCAAGTTGGAGAATTGAGAAAAATATAGAGATGTAGTGTTTCACTGGAAGCTATGAAGGAGACACAGGTTTTAGAAGAAATATTTTTAGGTTGAACCACATATAATTACGTACACTTGACTATTCTTGAGCCACACAGATAATAGCTCTCACTTCCATAGAGAGAAATCATACAGAATAATCATTGTAATCAATGAGGAAAGTAATGGTTATTTCATGAAATAATTTTGTTAAAGTATTAAAATTCATAATGCAGTGTGACTGTTCCAATGAAATATATTTACAAAACAGCCAAACCCTGATGTTCCAAAGTCTTTTTTTTTTTCCATGTAGAGTCTCACTCTAGTTCAGGCTGACCTGTAATTCACTATGTTGTCTTCTCAGGTGGCCTCAACCCATGGCAATCCTCCTCCCTCTGCTTCCCAAGTGCTGGGATTGAAGGTGTGCACCACCATGCTCCGGCCCAAAGTCCTTTTGAAATACTTTTAAAAAAAATATTGGCATAGGCTGTCCTCCAACTTACTATCCTCCTATCTCTGCTTCTCAAGTGCTGGGATTATAGCTGAGCCTACTACACTCAGCAAGAAGACTCATTCTTGGGCTGGAGAGGTGCTCCCCTGTAAAGCTTAACGACTCAGCTTTGATTCTCCAGTACTCAGAGCCAGATGCACAAGGTGTGGTGCATGCATCTGGAAATCATTTGCAGTGACTGGAGGCCCTGGCACACCCATTCTCTCTTTCTGTCTCTCTTTCCTTGCAAATAAATAAATGAATAAAAAGTAAATATTTTTTAAAGACTCATTCTTAAATATCTTAGACAGAAAATCTTTAATCATGGGAAAAGATTTTGTGATCCTTTCTAGACTCTGCCTGCTCTGGTATTCATGTCCCCCATAGGATCATGTGTTTAATAATACCATTTCTAGATGCTGATGCTGTTTTGGGAGTTTGTGGAATCTTTGAGAGATGGGCTGTGGCTGTCAGAGATGGGTCCTTGTGGGCTGGTCCTTCGAGGGTTATAGTTTGGCTTCCCAGTCCTGCTGCCATGGGAGGAACTCCACTGCCTTCTCCTGCTGTCATGGACAGAACCACTTCACCGCCTTGTTTTCTCTTACCACGAACCAAATTCCCTCTGAAACTGTGAGTCCAACACAATCCCTCCCTTACATTGACTCTGTCAGGTATTTTGTCTTAGTGATGAGAAAGGTAACTGCCCTAATTGTTACGCCTCTGTGGTTATCTGAACTGTTACCACAAACCCTCCACATGCGTCATGAGGGCTTCCCTTCCCTTTCCTCTTTATGGGGATCTAGAAGATATCTAGATCTTGGCCACTCTCTAGTGTTTCTCCACATTGTAGTGAGTATTATTATGTCCTTTTCCTGGCTTTTTTCCTTGAAGGAAAACAACTGCATTCTTTTGTAATCATATTCTTTCTTCCAACCTAAAATAAGCTCTGTAACTCTTCCTGTATCCCCTCTAAGTTCTCACAGTGCTTTTTGGTTTTGTAATCTTGACTATGTAGCAAAGTAAATGATAATAATTAATATATGCTGGTGATGACTCCTGGAGAGACCTATCAGAAGTGCTGAGCAATGACAGTGGAGCGTTCATCACTAAGCGAGACATCTCTATCCCACTCTCCAAGGCTCAGGGACCATTGTGGAAGAGGTGGCGGAAAGAATCTAAGATCCAAAGGAGGGGGAGGAGTGCTTTGCAATACTGTCTTCCAGACACAAAGTGGCCTTGGCATTCTTGACCTCACAGTGGTTAATGCTACCTATGCAAGATGTGCATGAGAAGAGGGGAGAACAATGATGTCAAAACGGAGCAGGGACCAGATGGAAAGAAGAAGGGATGCACTAAGGATGGTGGTGGTGGGGGATTATGGTCATGCCTATATGAGCTTGTCAATAAAAAGTTTTAAAGAAAACAGAAATCTGCATATCATAAGTAAAAGCAGATACTTTGGGATAAAGCCAGAAAAAATGATTGTTAATTGTGTGAACACAGCGTTTTTTTTCAATGCAAGAGCCTGTTAGAATGAGGATCTCTACGTTGGGGATAAAAGGATAAGAACCTAGATTCTAGTATTTTAGCTTCTTGTGAATAAATTGTGTCATTTTGTTTCAGTGATGTCGTTTATCAGAGAGATCACCACTATCGAGTCTGCACAATGAGAAGTAGCAAGATGAGGTATTGATCAGACACCGCAGTAATGTATTGCAAACCTTCCATGAATTGAAGAACATTACTGGCTACTTTTTCTACTGGCTCTTTTGATCTATGTGTGCTATACTTGGTGATAATGGTTACCATCTACATTTTCCGCAGCTTACTAAAAATCCTAAGAATTACGTGCATTCCGAGTAAAACCAACTCAAGTACTTGTTTCAATGTGAATAACATTCAGTATAGTCATGTGTAGGTTATCTGTGTGATCAGGCAGATCACAGGGTCACCAAATATAGCTGAGTTCTGACTTCAGCCTCCAGCAGAGCCCCTCTTGTGTCTGAGATCCTTTATGCTTGATTCACTGCTTGTCTGTTCTCTAATGGGGGTTTTCTCAGCTGGCTGCAGATAAGGGTTTTGAGAGAGTTGGGGTTTCTAAGATGAGGTTGAGAGGCTCTGCTGTGCTCTCAGCCTGGGCTTCCATAGCATGGTCCCTCAGAGACCACCACAGGGGAATGATGCAGATCCAGACCTTGTGAACATAGCTGCCTGCAATTCCAGGCATCATGAAAGGCTCTGCCTTATATTGGAGGGCTTCGTATCAGTATGTAACATCATCTTTGAAGGTCTGTCACCAAGTGGGTTTTCTTTGACTAGTCTATGCTTTTATTCTGATCAACTGCCCCTAGATGTTTGGGGTATTTCCTATCAAAACACATTCAGAGAATAACATTACATGTTACTGGGCCAGAGTTTTTCAGAACTCAGCCAATTTCCTATTTAGTCTATTTTAGAGACAGTATCATGTAAAAAGGATCCTAGTGATTTATGCAAGGACCCTTTCTTTCTACATCAACACCAGATTATGGGCATTTACCAAAAGAACCCCATTTCCATTTATGGAGAAATTGTAACCTTCACTAGTTTCTATTCTTTGCTGCTTTTTAGATTCAAAATTGGACAAGTTGTGGAGTTTAGTATCTCAAGTGATTAAGTTGGACATCCAGCTCTAGAGAAAAATAGAATGTGTTGGTTCCTAGAAAGAGGGCGTAGGTTAGTGCTGGCTTCAGGCATGGCTGGATCCAGAGAATCTGAGATCCTAAGGATTGGATCATGAGCCCCAGTGTTCTCTTTGTTTTCTCCTTTCTCAGTCAGCTAGTCTTCCTAAAAGGATGATTTCCCATAAAAGTCCTCAGCTTTAATGGTCAGGCTTGGGTCACATAATTGTCTAAGAGAAGCTGTTGTCACCGAAAGCAGAATGCTGGGCCTGGGTCATAGGGACAGGTTGGAGGGAATCATGTTTGTATTATTAATGAATAAGGGAAGTTAGTTCTGGTATAAAAATGCTTTGCATGTCTACTCTAGGTCTCCTTAGGTGGTGTTTTCAGGCATCATTATTCAGGGCCTAGGTTCTACATCAATCAGCTCCGTTTTGCTGGCAACATATCACTCTGCACCCTTAGGATTAAAGGCTGGGGAGGGAGAGGGAGGGTTAAACTGACACTCTCTGTTTGTGATACACAAACACATATGTATTAGTTACTTTTCTTGTTACTGTGTCTAAAATATTTGACAGACTGGCCATGGTGACACACACCTTTAAACCCAGTACTTGGGGGTCCAAGGTAGGAGTATCGCTGTGAGTTTGGGGGCACTCTGAGACTACATAGTGAATTCAAGGTCCACCTGGGCTACAGTGAACCCCTACCTTAACAAAAAAAACTTGATAATAGTAACTTAAGGGAGGAAGTATTTTGTGTCATGGTTTGAAATGGTATTGGCTATCTTGGTGGGGGCATGGAGGTAGGAGTTTGGGGCTGCTTGTTCAGATCTTCCTGGATCATGAATGAGAGAGAAACAGAGAGAGACTGGGTCAAAACAGGGTGGGGTTATAAGGACTTAGACCTTACTCCCAATGACCCACTTCTTCCAGGTAGGTCCCACCTCCTAAAGTTTTCACAGCATCCCCAAACAGTACCACCAGCTGGGGACCAAGTATTCAAACACACGACCCTTTGAGGAACATTTCACATTCAAGCCACGACAACTGTTGAATTCAGGCAGTTGTCCAGATCTCAGGACATGCAAACATGAATGGACAGATGCCATTGTGGCTCTTAAGTCGTGTCTGATACAGATAGACCACGTAGACAAGACGATTCCAGACACTATCCATTTTGCTACATTATCTTCATGCATTGAATACTTGGGGAAGGAAGACAGGCAATTTGAGAGCAGAATGTGGGTCAGAGAGAGAATTCAGGGAATGTGTTTGGGAGGAGCCAGCATCTGAGCTGAAGCTTTGAAGCATGAGGAAGCGAACAAGATGTAAGCAGAGGGCTCAGAAAGATCACCCACATGGAGACAAGGCAAGGCTGGATGTCATTGACAGCTTCAGCAGGAAGAGTGAGGGAGGTTGGAGATCACCATGAGCTTCCTAGCATTTGGGATACATTTAGCTACAAAGCATTTGCACTTTGTCCTCAGAGAGAAAAGGAGTTTTGTTTTTCTTTTTCTTCTGTGGTGTGTACTTAGAAGAAGGTCCCTAGTCTGGTATACACTGCAGACAAATCAGTCTGGTGACTGGACTGTGTGGAGGGTAGTCAGCTCTGGAGGTGGGAAGACAGACTCTAGAAAGCTTATAGACCTTGTGAGAGAGGATGAGGGAGTGGATGGAAGGAGGCTCAGAAAAGAGCAGATGTGAGAAACACTGGAACAGTTTGGAAACTGGGTCTATGTGTGGGAGTTATTTTCCAGCCCAGGGCTCTTCCAGATAGGAGTCCTCAGCCTAGGAAGACTGGAGGGACCCAGACAAAGTAACAGGCATATTGGCAG
>PVHP010055283.1:0-10073 GCA_004024765.1 Zapus hudsonius | reverse complement strand
GCCTTAATGGCTAAGCCATCTCTTCAGCCCAATAAAAATATTTTTAAAAGAACCATTTCTCCATAACCTCTTGGCTTTAGTTATTAGGAAGGGCTAGCGTTAGTGACTCCATTTTGTTATTGCTTTGAGACAGAGTCTCACTGAGTCCCCCTGGGATGATCTCACATGTGCAATCCTTCTGCTTCAACTTCTCAAGTACTGAGATGACAGGCAAGCACTATCAGACCCAGTGTGGATTCATTTAGATTCTTGAAACTTCTCTGTGAATAATGGACTTTTTAAGACACCCCTGACTAGTCATTTAGTGGTTTGATCTTTACTGTCCCCTCCTTGTCTGTCACTGGAATGACATCTGTCCCAGTTGGTCTGTTTTATTCACCTCATCTGTGGTACTTTGTTATTATGTCATCCCTCTGTTTCAAAATTGATATAATCAGTAAAGTCACACTGAAGTTACAACATACAGAGAAGAAATTTGAACACATTTAATAATAGCTTTTACACTGGTAACAAGCTATATACTTATGAAGTAAAATTATCCCTTTTCAACATACCTTGATATATTAATGACTGTGTGTGGACACTTTGGACTTTTTTTTTCTTCAGTCCATTTCATCACATTTATGGTGGTTTTGCACAATTTTGTCTGCTGTGACAAGACATCCCAGGACAAGATGATTTAGGTCTGCTAAGAAATGAAATGATACGCTGGGCGTGGTGGCGCACGCCTTTAATCCCAGCACTCGGGAGGCAGAGGTAGGAGGATCACCGTGAGTTCAAGGCCACCCTGAGACTACACAGTGAATTCCAGGTCAGCCTGGACTAGAGTGAGACCCTACCTCGAAAAACCAAAAGAAAAAAAAAATGAAATGATACACGGGGGTGCAACTTTATCAATGATACAGCCACTGTTTATAGTTATGGTATAGGTCTGTCACCTACATGGCCAGGAATTGTAAAGATTTTTTATACATAATTCTCATAAGAAAACTCTTGGGCTGGAGACATGGCTCCATGGTTAAAGCCAGCTGTACAAAGTGGTGCATTTGTCTGGAATTTGTTTGCAGTAGCAAAAGGCCCTGATAGGTCCATTTGCATTCTCTCTCCCTCTCTCTCTCTTTCTCCCTCTCTCTCCTTCTATGTCTCAATATAAATATTTTTTGTTTTAGTTTTTTTTTTAAGTAGTAGCCCAGGCTGGCTTTGAACTCATAGTGATCCTCTTACCTCTGCCTCCCAAGAACTGGGATTAAAGATGTATAAAACGGCACATGCGTCTGGAGTTTGCAGTGGCAAGAGGCCCTGGTGCACCGAATTCGTGTCTGTAATTCTCTAGTCCATGGGGGAGTGGAGACTAGAAAATTCTTGAGGTTCTCTGATGGACAGCAGCTCCAGGTTGAAGGAAAGACCCTGTCTCAAGGAAATATGCAGATGAGAGATAAGAGAATAGTAACTAATGTTCTCCTTTGGCCTCTGTATGCACACACATCTGCGTACACTACACATCACACACACACACATGCAAAATAAAAGTGCATGTGTATGATTGCATATACAAAATCATTGAAGCTGTCTTGTTAGGAGTGACCTTAGATTGTGACTAGTTATCAACAAGAATGGAATTGTCAAAACAAACAGAAAAAGCGGGGAGCTGGGTATATGGCTCAGTGGGTAAAGTGCTTGCCTCACAAACATGAGGACCTGGAGCTGGGGAGATGATTCTGTGGTTAAAGGCACTTGCTTGCAAAGCTTGCTGGTCTGGGTTCAATTCCCCCATGCTCATGTAAAGCCAGATGCACAAAGTGACACATGCATCCAAAGTTCATTTGTAGTCGCTAGAGAACTAGGCAGGCTGATTTTTTTCTCCCTCCTCTCTCTACTTGAAAATAAATAAAAATATTAGACATGAGGACCTGAGTTCAGATCCCCAGCACCCACGTAAAACTCCTGATATGGCAATGAGTGCCTGTAATCCCAGCACTGGGAGGCAGAGACAGGAGGATCCCTGGGGTTGGCTGACTGGCTAGTCTGGCCAAATCAGTGAACTCAAGATTCAGAGAGAGATCCTGTGTCAAAGAATAAGGTGGAGAGCAATCAAGGAAGACACCTTCTGTTGACCTGACCTTCACATAAATGCTCACAGATGTATTGCGCACCTACATACATATGAACATACACACACACACACACACACACACACACACACATGCAAAAATAAAAGCCAGGTATGGTGGCTCATGCCTGTAATCCCAGTACTCAGAAGACTGAGGCAAGAGGATTGCTGTGAGCTCAAAGCCAGCCTAGGCTACATAGTAAGACCTTATCTCAAAAAAACAAAATAGAAGTGGGGCTGGAGAGATGGCTCAGCAGTTAAGATGCTTTCCTGCAGAGCCTAATGACCAGAGTTCAGTTCCCCAGTATCCATGTAAAGCCAGATGCACAAAGGGGTGTATGCCTCTGGAGTCCATTTGCAGTGGCTGATGTGCCCATTCTCTCTCTGTGTGTCTCTCTTCTATCTGTCTCAGCTTGCAAATAAATAAATGAAAAATATAAAAAAATATATAGCCGGGCATGGTGGTACACACCTTTAATCCCAAGCACTCAGGAGGCAGAGGTAGGAGGATCACTGTGAATTCTAGGCTACCTTGAGCCTACATAGTTAATTCCAGGTCAGCCTGGGGAGACCATATCTCAAAACAAAACAAAAAAATAGAGATAGAGATGGAGATGGAGATGGAGATAGAGAGAGATATAACTCAGGTGTGGCCCAACTTCAGATTGGACAGGTGTGATGTGATCACGTGAGACTCATCTCCAATTCTATTCCTTTTATTATAGAGACCTAATATCTTTGCTAGATCCTGACTTCCATTTTTTTGTTTTGTTTTGTTTTTTCGAGGTAGGGTCTCACTCTAGGCCAGGCTGACCTGGAATTCACTATGTAGTCTCAGGCTGGCCTTGAACTCACCGTGATCCTCCTCCCTCTGCCCCCCAAGTGCCACCACGCCCGACTCCCTGACTTCCAAATTTTAAAAGACCTTGCTAACCTTACAGAACAGTATCGCCAGCAGGGAATTAAGTAGTCAAGCACTTGAGTCTACAGGGTCATTTGACATTCAATCCACCACCTATGTGATTACAGAGTGGCTAGGAAGGGTTTAGAGAGACTGCAACAGAGTTCAAGGGGTTCAGAGAGGCCTTACAAGGTCAGAGGCACAGAGCCAGTGATGCAGAGAGAGCCTCTGTGGGTGGTTAGATGTTCATGACTCCAGCTCTAGAGCTGTTGCAGGCTTACAGAGCTGAGCGGTAAGGGTCACAGGATGGAGCAGCACCAAAGCCCGAGTTGAGCAGCAGAGGCAAGGACTGTGGAGACAGACACACGACTGGATCCCTCATGGATGGCAGTCTGGACAGGCTACATCAGCCAAGGGATCTGGCTGAGCTAAGGCCCAGGAACAGTGGAGAGTTCTCTGCCCGTTTGTCCCTTGACGCACATAACAGATGGTCAGATCAGTGGGGTCATCACTATCATAGTGCTAGGTGTACCCCTCTTTATTGGTCTATGTGAGAATATTGCAGGTTACCTCACGATGGTATTCAATAAGTTCTCAGTATCTCCCTCTCCCACCCCCACCTTGTGTGTGTATGTTTTTGTTTGTTTTTATTTGAAGTAGGGTCTCTCTCTAGCTGAGGCTGACCTGGAATTCACTATGCAGTCTCAGGGTGGCCTCAAACTCAAGGCAATCCTCCTACCTCTGCCTCCCAAGTACAGGGATTAAAAGTGTGCATCCCCACCTCTGGCTTCTTTTCTTCTTCTTCTTCTTCTTCTTCTTCTTCTTCTTCTTCTTCTTCTTCTTCTTCTTCTTCTTCTTCTTCTTCTTCCTCCTCCTCCTTTTTTTTTTTTGAGAGAGTCTAAAGTAGCCCAGGCTAGTCTTGAACTCACTATGTAATTGAGGATGACCTTGAATTCCTGGTCTTCCTCTCTCTGTTTCCCAAATGCTGGTTCTACAGATGTGTAACTCCACACCCATCTAATTGACTTTTTAAAAAGTTGCTAATTGTGGCATTTACCTTGACAACAGGTGTAAAGATGCAGAGAAGATTTTCTCTGGCCTTTGCATGCATGCACATCGGTGCATGCATCCTCACACACACATACATGTGCACACCACACCACACATACTACACTAATATGCAAAAAAAATAATAAAGTATTTCATTAATTATTTTTTAAAATCTAATTTTGGGTTAGGGAGCTGCCTCAATAGTTAAAGGTACTTGCTTGCAAAGACCAGGTTGGATTCCTCTGTACCCACATCAATCCAGATGGCACACGCATCTGGAGTTCATTTGCAGTGGAAATACAGACCCATATTCTCTCTTTCTCTCTCTCTCTCTCTCTCATGCACACACTTTCTCTCTGTTCACAAATAAAAGTATTAAATATTTGGGGGCTGGGGAGATGGCTCAGTGGTTCAAGGCACTTGCTTGCAAGGCCTCTTAGCTTGGGTTGACCTAGGCTCCATTTCCCAGAGTTCATGGAAGATCAGATGTACAATGTGGCACATATATTTGCAGCTCATTTACAGTGGCAACAGGCCCTGGAGCACCCATTTATTTATTCCCTTTCCCTCTCTCCTCTCATAAATAAACAATTTACATTCAATTTTTTTTAATTCACTTTTGGAGATCAAGCAGATGAGTAGTGTATATCTTATCAGTTTCCCTTGAGGTTTGCAGTAGAGGACGCCTTGGAAATGTAGGTTATGATAACAGTGCCTAAGGCCCTGGGTTCAGTTGCCCAGTACCCACATAAGCCAGATCCACAAGGTGGTGGCCCTGGTTCTCTCTCTCTCTCTCTCTCTCTCTCTCTCTCTCTCTCTCTCTCTCTCTCTCTCTCTGTGGTAGAAAAATGAATAAATGAAATAGTTTTAAAAATTTAAAAAAACCAACCAGCCAGGTGCAGTGGCACACGCCTTTAATCCCAGCACTCGGGAGGCAGACGTAGGAGGATCACCATGAGTTCAAGGCCACCCTGAGACTACATAGTGAATTCCAGGTCAGCCTGGGCTAGAGTGAGACCCTACCTCGAAAAAAAACAAACAAAAACCTAATAGCCATGTTCCCTTGCAATCTGCTCTCCTTTGCTTTAGGTATGACTCTTACCATCCATGTCACACCTGTTCCCTAGGAACATCCTTGCACACGTGCATTGGCACACTCATCTGTGCCTCTCAGCCGCTGGCTGATGTTTTCAAAACTTTCCCCTTTGGCGATGTCATATACTAACATGATTACCCACGGCTCCTCTGTAGTAGGAGGTTGTGATGGTGTGAAATCGCTCCTGCCCTGCTGTGTCCCATATCTGTAGCTTGATTTTCTTTCCTTGTAATTCAACTGTTTGGATCTTAAAGTCTATTCCTATGGTGGAGATGAAGGTGATGTTGAAGGCGTTGTCTGAGAAGCCGAAGAGGACGCAGGTCTTGCCCACGTCCGAGTCCCCGATCAGGAGCAGCTGGAAGAGCAAGGTTGTAATCTTCCTCGCCTTTGGGAGGAGCGGCTGGGCATCGGCCCCAGGGGATCGGCGAGGGTGGCCTAGGGAGCTCGCCAGCCTGGAAGCCTAGCCGCCCTCCCGGGCCACAGCCACTTTTTCCTGTGCCCTCCCAGACATCTTTTTCTAAAAAATTGTTTAATTGGAGCCAGGTGTGGTGGTGCAAGCCTTTTGTCCAAGCACTCAGGGGGCAGAGGTAGGAGGATTGCTGTGGGTTCAAGGCCAGCCTGGGCTACTACTTAAAACAATGAAAGCAAAAAAATATTTATGAGACAGAGAGAGAAGGAAAGTGTATATATATATATATATACTTTGGACATAGTGATGCACCTGTAACCCAAGCACTGGGCAGGCGGAGACAGGAGGCTTGTCTAGCCTAATTGATCAGCTGTAGGTTCACTGAGAGACCCTGTCTCAAAAATTAGCTGGAGAGCAAGTGAGGAAGACACCAGAACTGCTGGCCTCTATCCACAAGAGCAGGGAAATACACCACACATACAAATAGGCTCTCCCCAGCACTGGGGATGACTCAGGAACTATGGTCAATGTGACAAAAGTTAAGGTATTTTATAAGAAAGAGATTGGGGTGGTTTCACGGGTAGGGTGGTTTGGGGGTGCCCGTTTTACTGCTGGAATAATGCTTTCTTGTGGCTCAGTCTACAAGTCTTCGTGCACATCTGGGGGTGGGTGTGTCAGCAGCCCAGTTCAAAGGTTCATTCGAGGGTATGTTGGGATTTGATTGATAGTCACTTCCTGACTCCCTTTTATGAACCAGAACCAATGTTACTCCATTTTGCTTCTCCACCCTTGACAAACATAAATCAGGATAAGGAAGTATTTATAGCATATTAAATTGGGAAGAGTGGGAATGGCTTGAGGTCATGATGAAATATGCTATGGAGTTTGGATACCTGTGCAAACTTAATTATTTTACTTTTTAACTTTTTATTGTCAGCTTGCATAACTGTAGAAAATAAACCATAAATTATTCCCTTCCCACCCCATGCCCTCTCAATTAGTCACTATTTTATTTTGATGTCATCATCTTTTCCTCCCATTATGGAGGTATTTTGTAGTGTCAGGCACTGTGAAGTCATATCAAGGCCATTTTGTGTCTGGAAGTTTACATTGTAAGCAGTCCTCCCCTTCCTTTGGCTCTTTCAATCTTTCCGCCACCTCTTCCCCAATGGACCCTGAGCCTCAGGAAGTGTGATCGAGATGTCCCAGTGCTGAACACTCCATTGTCCTTTCTTCTCAGCACTGTGGAGTCTTTTGAGTTTTCCCAGTGGTCACTACCATCTGAAAAGAGAAGCTTCCCTAGCCAAAAGTTAGAGTAGCATTAATATATGGGCATGTACATTTTTAAAAAATGCTCATAAGGCATTTTGGTAGGTATAATTATTTGCATTTAGCCAGACAACAGCAGGCATTACTTCCCTAGGGATCATGACCTCCTCCACTATAAGCTTTTGACTAGGTTTTCAGTACCAGGCATGTGTTCCCTCCTGTAGAGCAGGCCTCCAATCCAATTAGAAAATGGTTGGTTTCCCCATAACAGACATGCCACTATTGTACCAGTTGGCATATTTGGCCTGGTTGGCCAGTCTTTTTTTGTTTTGTTTTGTTTTGTTTTTTCGAGGTAGGGTCTCACTCTAGCCCAGGCTGACCTGGAATTCACTATGTAGTCTCAGGGTGGCCTTGAACTCATGGTGATCCTCCTACCTCTGCCTCCCCAGTGCTGGGATTAAAGGCATGCGCCACCACACCCGGCTAGGTTGGCCAATCTTAAGGCTTGCAAGGTCCACTGCTATTTACCACCATTGATGACTTCTCTCTCCCATAGGGCTGCTTGCAGCCATAGCCTTTTCCAGTTTTCTGTCAGCTGGTTAACAGGGTTTCCAGCTCATCATCTCCAGCTTGATTTCTCATCAGCAGTAGGGTCTAACCATTTCATTCTGGTGGGCAACCAAGAGCCTTGGCAATGACCTGTAATGTTTTGGGGGCCTCAGGAACCTCCCTGGCCTACAACTCACTGGAAGGTATTCCATCCCTGGCACTGAAGTTTTTCTAGTAACAATCTATGGTTACTGGGTGTGCCATTATTCAAAGAAGTAGGTTTCCATATGGCTTATTCTAAACCTCTTAAATTTTAGTTAACCCTCTTCACACCCCTCCTTTCCTCAATCCCTTCCCCTGACCCCACTTAGGCCATTGCACCCCAGTAATCTGTTCATCTACTTACATACATGCAATACCCTCTCCTTAGGTGTCCCCTCTCCTCCCTCCCTTTTAGGCCCTTTCTAGCTTACTGGCCTCTACTAATGACTTCATAGCAATTTCTTTTATAGACTAGGGAGTTTTATGGAGCAGTGGTGTCCTTGGAATTCTTTTGTTGTAGGGCATTCTGGGAGAGGGGGTAGCCTGACCTACTTCAGGGAACTGATCATCAGACAGGTGATTTGGGCCATTTGAGGGAAACAACAATTCATACATTGTTTTGTAATTGAGATAGGTGGCCTGCCCACTTCTGGGAAACCAGAAACTTGTGAATTGTAAGATGGTGATCAGAATTCAACATGGAGATAGTCTCGTTCTAACACCTACCAGGACACTTACAAAAAGTGCTAAGTTTGCCGGGCGTGGTGGCACACGCTTGTAATCCCAGCACTTGGGAGGCAGAGGTAGGAGGATCACCATGAGTTCAAGGCCAGCCTGATACTACATAGTGAATTCCAGGTCAGCCTGGGCTAGAGTGAGACCCTACCTCGAAAAAAAAAAAGTGCTAAGTTTCAGGTGGCAGTGACCACTGGGGAGACTTAAAGCTCATCAGAGGGTTGAGAAGCAGTGGCAGTGATGTGTCCAGCACTAAGTGAGACATCTCTACCACACCCTCCAAGGCTCAGGGACCATTATGGAAGAGGTGGCAGAAAGAATGTAAGAGCCTGCATTAAAGCAGTACAACAGCAAGGGGACAACTCACAAGAGACTTGATATTAAACTGCTAATGTTCCCCATAGAAGAAAGGGCGCGGGAGGGTCATCAGACCCCACCCCGATCTGAGATCTCAGGCCCCCTGTGCCAGCTGTATGGCCTCAGGGTGGGAAGAGAGTGTAGAGAGGGTGAAAGATCCAGGGACTGTGAGCCTCACTGCAGTGCTGCTTTGGGGTCTCCTGCTCTGTAAGCCCCAAGACCAAGGGAACAGCATCAGTGGGAGTCATCCAGACCCAGACACGAGGAGGTCATTCCTCAGGATGGCCTGAGACTTCTCGGGGTGCAGCTTTGAGGTTTCCATGTTCTTCCCCGAGGCCGAGGGAAGAGAGTCCTTGGGGTAATCCCAGCACAGGGAGTTCCAGGCAGCCAGGAGAGGTCATATCTGTGCTGGCATGAGACTTCTTGGTGGTGGTGCTTTAGGGACTCCCCATTCCCCTAAGCATCCCTTCACCCCGCTCTGTAAGTAACCCCAATAAACTTGTTGGTTCACTACAGTGGTATTGGTGCTATCTGGGTTGAAGATGTGTTCATGTCTCCTCGGGGGAAAAGTTTCCCCTAACAAGTGCATTACAATACTGTCTTCCAGACACAAAGTGACCGTGGTATTCATGACCGCACAGTGGCTGAAACTACCTACCCAAGACCTGCATAATAGGAGGAAATGACGACATCAAAATAGAAGAGAGGGGCTGGGGAGTTACCTCAGTGGGTAAAGGTGCTTTCTTGCAAAGCCTGCCAGCCTGGTGTTCAGCTCCTCAGCACCCATGCAAAGCACATAGATTCAGACGCAAAGTGTTGCATGTGTCTGGCATCCATTTGCAGCAGTGAGAGACCCTGGCATGGCCCCCCAACACATACACAAATAAGTTAATTAAAGAAAAAGGTGGCACACAGATCATTTCTCTGGCACACACATGCCCATATATACGCAAATGAAATAGTTGTGTGTGGTTTTCCTTTTTTGTTGGTTTTTTGAGATAGGCTCGCTCTAGCCCCGGCTAAGCTGGAATTCACTATGTAGGAAATTTGTTAGGTAACCCTTGTGTTCCTCCTTAGCGTTGCCATTCGTAAATGTCCAGGTGATGGCGTCTGCTATGGGTGGACGGTGCTTTGTGCGAGTGCAGAAATTGTTTTGTGGAAATTGTCTTCACCCAGCCCACTGTACTGCATTCTATAGGCAATGCACAGTCTGCTTTCGGGAAGAATGTTTAAGTTGGAGGTTACACTCACTTGTGCTGCAAACGTAGAAAGTTCTTTGTTTCTTTTCAATTGAAAGGCCTTATACAATTACAAATTTGATTCTTTTAAAACTATTTTTATTTATTTGCAAGCTGAGAGAGAGAGAGAGAGAGAGAGAGTTCCACTGCAAAGGCACTCCAGGTGCATTCTTCCCTTTTGTGCATCTGGCTTTACATGGGTTCTGGGGAATCAAACTTGGGTCCGTTGGGTTTTGCAGGCAAGCGCCTTAACCACTTAGCCATCTCTCCAGCCCACAAATTTGATTTTTGTAACTGTTACCCTATTTCTTTTCTTT